>PVIR01004936.1:11028-22968 GCA_004026965.1 Petromus typicus
TTCACTTTCTTTCTTAATTTCATGAACTTCTGCTTGTAGGTTTTTAAAAGTTTTCATTGCTTTTTCTATCTTGGATTCTATCAACTCGATGATTTCCTCTTTTGCTTTATTAGTAATCATGTTGACAGTGTCCAATGTCTGCTTTCATCTCAGAGATCAGTTCTGATTTCCATTTTACTAGATCTGCTTTGGTTACCATTTTCGTGGACCCTGGAGACTGGCCTTCCAACTTCTTTATTTCTCTTCCCCCTGTTTTACCTTGAGGTGAGGATCTTTGTATCTGAGACTTTGAGTATTTCCTCAGCTCTGAGTTTTTGTCGTTGCTGTTGCATTTGGCTTTGTACCTGCCCTGTTTTCTGGCGGTGTTTGTTGCAAGTCTCTTTCCTCCTTATATTTAGGGACCTTAAAATATCAGTGTTTCCTAGGTAGTTCTTTACAGTCTGTATTGGGACATAAAGAAAAACCCCTAGCTGTGGCTCACCATATGAGGCAGTCAAACAATACGGTTAGAACATCTTCTCCCGTCTGCTTAGACGCAGGAAGGTTCTGGCTCCTTCACTGCTTCAATGGCGCTGCCTGAGGTTCCAATAGGCCCACCTGCTCACCAATACAGGGTCCTTGGGTTCACTTGTGCAGTGTGCCTGGAGGGCAGTGAGCTGCAGCCCCTGTGCAGCTGCAGTGGTACTGGCTGATGTTCCTACAGTGCCATTTACTCACTAATACAGAGTCCCTGTATGTGCTTCCTCAGTTGACATGGAGAAAGGCAGAGTCTGGCCTTGCTTGGCTGCAATGGCGCAGGCTTCTGCTTCCCTGGCTCTGCCCACTGTTATGCTCAGTCCCTTGGTGCTCTTCCGGCATGGGCCTGGAGGCCTGTGGGCTCCCACCCCTGTGCGACTGCAATAGAGCCGACCACCGACTCTGTGGTGTTCCCCGCTGTAATATTCAGTCCTCTGCTCTATTTCTCAACTGCTCTGAAGTGAGCTTCTTTCTTTCACTGAGATATTCCTTTCTTGGGGCCTGGGCTGAATCTCTTGAACTCTGAGGCCCTTAAAGTTCCCATTTACATTATGAATGTCCAGTGTTGTGTCTAGCAATGCAAGAGATGACTATTATAGTATTTTAAGTATTTTCACTTACTGTAATTATTGGGCTCTTCTGACATTGTTCGTTTTTCCTTCAAATTCATAATATAAGTGACTTTACATGTGCAGGTACAACTGAAATAAAAATAGCTTTCTCAAAGAGGCACTAGTAGGGTTTTTGAAAATATGCCCATATTCTCAGTCAAGGAGTAGATTTCTGTGCTCTGACTTTAAGAATATAATGTATCTTATCTATTTGTGTGTGTCATCTTCTTTACAATATTTGAGACAATTTCCTTATAAAAGTAATGTCTTTTTCTTTTGATTTTCTCATGTGTATAGCATATTCCTTGGTAGTCAAGTAGAACTTAGTAAATATGTACAGTATTTCCTCATTATCACATGGGATACATTTCAGAACCTCTAGTGGATACTGAAACCCCACAGAGTATCAATACCTATGTGTACTGTATTTTCGTATAATTCTATACCTATAATAGAATATAATGTATAGATTAGATACTGTGATTAAATACAGTAACTAAAAATACAATGGAATTATAAAAATTCATGTATACCTGATTCATGATAGCTCCATCTAATAATTTTCCAAGTGTATAATTATGTGGAGAAATATACATTAATTAGACTTTTTACTTTAAATTTTTATCTTTATCCTGGCTCATTATATATACTGGTTAATCTTTTGTGATGTAATGTAGGAGTACTAAGGCACATTTGTCAGTCAGCCAGTACAGCTATTTCACTAGGAGAAATAGCCAATACTCTGTAGTGCATTGTGCTTCTGGCATTTTTTGATGGAAAGATTCTATAAAATACGTGAGATTTCTAACATTCTATTTTACAGTAACTTTTAAGTTACATTAGGTTTCTACTATTGGTGATGTAAATATTCTGAGCTCATTAAGGTAGTTTAGCCTTTTGGTTGGGTGTTTTTAAAACACATTTTCAATTTAGAGTATTTTTCTTTTCTTTTTTTTTTTTTTTCTGAGACGGGGTCTCGCTTTGTGGTTCAGGCTGTCCCTCAGCTCAGCCTCAAACTCACATCACAGCAATCCTCCTGCCTCTGCCTCCCAAGTGCTGGGATTTCAGGCGTGAGCCACCACGCCCGGCACTGTGGTATGTGGTAATGATTGCTGCTGGGCGTGAGTCTCCACGCCCAGTATGGTATGTGAGTACTGGAGATCAAACCCGGGTCCTTGCACTTGCAAGACAGGCGCCAGAACCACTGAGCTAACTTCCCGGCCCACATTAATTTTTTTTTCTTTTTGCCTTATACCCATCCTTCCATGCTCCTTCTAGCTTTTGTTCCTCCTTTCATTTATAAAACTTCTATTTCCATTTTCTCCTTAATTTATGTTTTCTACTTCCTTTATCTACCCTCTATCCCCACTCTCTATCTCTTGCACCCTTTTCTTTTCAAAAAAGTTCTCCCTAATTTTAATTGTCTATCATATGTATGGATGGACTTGTGGATATCTGCCCCTGCCATACAGAATCTTTCATTACAGGGATTAATATAGACCTGTGTCCTGCCTTACACATGCTGGTATTTTAGGTGTGAAGGTTTAGCACCAAATGAAGGTGCAGCAAGCTTCAGTACTTAGCCTTCTGCTGCTTTCCAAAGAAGCAAGGGTCAAGCCCAGGACCTTTTTCTCAGGGTTCTAATTTTGTTGTTTGTTGGTTGTTAACCCTTTCGCTGTTGAACTCATGTGGGACTGAAACTTGCTTCAAGTGTCATGGCTGCATCTTCTTTCCCTGTCTCCCACAATTATATATCTTTTATTTTAGTCTTCATTTATATTTTAGATCTCTTACATAAGAGAAATCACGCAAGCTGGATGTGGTGGTCTGTAATCCCAGGCTGTGGGAGACTGAGGCAGGAAGATCACCATGAGTTTGAGGCCAACATGAGCTACATCGTGAGTTGAAGGCCAGACAATACTACACAGTAGGACCTTGTCTCAACTCCCCTACAAAAGGAGAGGAATCATGCAATAGTCAAGGTTATATGTCTGATTTACTTCACTTAATATTATGCTCTCAAGGTGCATCCTTTTATCTATAAGTGTCTAAAGTTTATCATTCTGTGTGCCAAAGTAGTACTCCATAATATATAGAGATTGCATTTTACTTATCTATTTGACTTAAGATATTTTCAAGTTGTGGTAAGTTTATTAGAATGTTACCATAAGGAGAGAACATCTGTAGTTTAATAAAATTTATTATCTCCCTAAGAAACTACTGGTAAGTTTTCTTTTATGAGTGTAATCGTTAATCCAGTTGTCAACTTGACTCAATTGAAAGATGTCTAGAAGATGGATAAACTATAATTCTGAGTTTGTCTCTGAGGGCAATTCCAAAGACAATTGACATGTAGATCTATGAACTAAGTAAGGAAGATCTATCCTGAACTTAGATGGCATGATCTAATGGACTGAGGGCCCAGACAACAAAAAGCAAAATAGAGGAGGTCTCAAACCTATTTTTCACCACACTTGAGTGAGTATGGTTTTTGCTACTGCCATCACCAATGAACATCATCTCCCATTTCATTAACATTTGAATGTAGATTTTCACCAGAAACTCTTTGGAGGATTTCTAAGCTGTTAGTCTTAGACAAGGCTATCTCATTGGTCTCTCGTGTTCTTAGGCTTCCAGCCTTTTGAATTTGGCATCTATTTCTTTTACTCTTCAGCTTGGTTATGGCCATTGTGTAACAAATTACTCAGTCTCTAATTATGTAGCCTAATCTAATAAATCTTGTCATAAATTTACACACATATATTTTAAAATTGGTTCCATTCTTCTGGAGAATCTTGATTCGTGGCATATATTATTTTGCAGCTTCATACTTGAGAGCAAAACTACCTGGTTTGTTTTCCCTTCTTCATGATTTTACTGATAAATTTATAATTACCATAGATCTTATCAATCTCAGAAATGTTTTCCTTATAAAGTTGAAGAATTTCACCTTCATACTTAAAGGAAGTATTTTACCTTTAAAATAATGGAAAGAAATCATTTTATGATTTCTCTTTTCCTTATCTGAATTGTCAGCATCACTACTCTTGCACATGGAAGGAGTTATTAAGTAAAATAAGTGTTACTCAAATACAGGCACTGTGATGCTGTGACAGTCAATCTTATAACAGAGAAAGCTACTTGATAATGAACAGGAGGGCACATACAACATGGACATGCTGGACAAACTAATGATCCACATCCTACATAGGATAGAACAAAGCAGCACTGGATTTCACTATAGCAGTCAGAACAGCATGCCATTTAATACATGAATAATCGATTTCTTTAATCTTCAATTTAATATTTTCAGACCCCTTGATTGTAGATAATTGAAACTACAGAAAAAAAACTATGCTTAAAGCAGACAAATGTATTCAGTGAAAGTAAAATGAGAAGTGAGCCTATTGTATTAGTCTTTTTCATTCATATTATAACAGACACTTAAATTGAGGAATTATTCTGGTATGTGTGCTTTTGCTAAGAGAATTTTTACATAATTTGCAATTGTCTCTCTTTGTGTCTGTAGATGAAGATTAACATTGAAGAGCAGTCTATAAATATGGATTGAAAGTAATTTTTTTTGCTTCCAATAATATTTTCAGATAATATAAGTTTAATAGGAACAATAGAGATTAAAGGACTTTCATCTCTCATTCCATGTCCATAGATTTACAGTTTAAGAGTTCATCTTAATAAACACAAGTGAACTATAACATTTGGCCTGATTTTTGGCAGAGCCCAAGGTTGAAAAGTGTTTAACATTTTTGGTAGTCTGAACTATAATTCACTGAGATGTCATGTCAATATGTAGTTGCATTTTAATAAAGAGACTGAAGTGAAATGAAGAAAACTTATTTTGATTTTTCTTTTCTTTATGAATATTTGTTGTGAAATCAAAAATATAGTACAAAACAGAATCTGTGAATTTCACTTAAAAAGAAATCAAGTTTGGCTATTTCTGTGTTTTCTAGTAAGAGAACAAATTTAGTTAAATATTCATCTGCTTGAAGACAGAAGGCTAAGCCAAACAATTGGCAGTTCTACTGGAAGTAAGATTAAGATTTTGTGCAGCCTCCTATGTTCCAACTATAAATGTGACCATTAAGCTTAATTATCAAGTTAACTGGCTTGGAAGCTGCTGGAAGATTAGCAAAATACACTACTGGGTGTGCCTGGATGAGTAAGAGAAGCATGACCTTGAGAATTGTATTTGTTCTCTGGCCTTTTCCTTTCTAGTACTGTTCTCTGTTTCTCAGCTTTCACAAATTACAAAGTCTTAGTCTGTCATGCTCTTCTGTTACTCATCATGAATGGAACTTCTGAAACCAAATAGATCCTTCCTCCTTTAAGTTACAGATGTCAAGTGTTTTCCCCAGCAATTGAAAAGCTGAATAGTACAGAAAATCAATATAGAGGAGGCCTGCTGCTATGATTTTACCAGACCATGGGATTCAGAAACCCTTGGAGAAAGTTTGAAGGAAGATTTTAAAAATATTTGGGTAATCTATCAGATGGTGGCCTAAAATCTTATAAGCACAGGGCAGGGGATTTAGCTCAGTGGCACTGCTGCCTGCCTTGCAAGCTCAAGGTTGTGAGTTTGATCACAGGTACTGCAAGCAAACAAACAAACAAAACAAAACAAAAGTTATAAGCAGAGCTTGATGTGCAATGCTGGTCAGAGCTCGAAAGTCTAGAATGCTGACAGGAATGTAAAGAGCTAGTCTAAGCTTTTCAAATTTTAGATAGGAATGATAATTCATAGTCAATTCATTTAGGCTCATTAATATCACATTATCACAAATCTCTACATTTTTGTTATATTCTAAGAGTTGATTAGGCTAAATTTACAGTTGCTGAACTAATTGATCTGGTAGGAGAAATTTCAAGGCTGCCCAAATTTCAGGCAAGGGCATAAGAATTGCTGGTTGCTTATAGGTAGGTTTGTAATGAGAATTAGGAGCAAAGTGCAGAACAGAAAGATGAAAATTTGTAGCTTGGCAAGAAAAGAAGTGTCTGTAGAGTTGGAGCCAAAGAAAATGTGGTTTCTGAAAATATTAGTGCCATTAAAAAGAAGCCAAGTACTTTACACCAGGATAATAATTAAGTTCCCTTGAGGACATCTCAGGAATTTCCCAGTCCTCACCCATCACAGCATCAGGACATATAAAGGTCAACTCTTTGGAAAAATATTACCCAATGAAGAGAACCCTATGCTGCCTTGCTCACACAGAACTGTGTAAGTTGCTTAAATACTAAGTTCATCCCCGGTACCACTTGGAGGTTACAACAGCTAAAAAACATGTCTGGCTACTACTACTTGAGGTAGCAGCAGGCTTTGGAATCATTCATGGGGTACTACTGCTTATATAGGCACACAGAGTGCAGTTTAAGGTCACTGAGGCATCAACCTAGATTTCAGAGGAAAACCTGAGATAGTGGGCCATTTCACCTAAGATGGTGATATGTAAAGCTCTGAGTGAAGCTGAAGGTCCACTGAAGATCCAAGGAAATTGGAAATGTCCAGAATGTGGAATTTCTACTGAGAAAATTTAGAGGCACTAAGTAAAGCCAGCCCTGTAAGCTGCAACTAGAAAGACCATAGGACTCGGACTCCCCCATCTATTTTTAATTCATATCCACTACATCCCCTGGGTGCTGGATGTGTATTACGGTACTTAACATATGCCCTGTTGAATTTGGTCTCGTTCTGCTCCTATTTATTTCTGTCTCGTTACTCCTTCTTGGAATGGTAATGTTTAGCTTGTCCCATTGTATGTTGGAATGATTTAATATTATTTTTATTACTTTTATGTGTCTTACAGCTAAAAGTTCATCATGTGTCTCAGAGGGGATTTTGGATTGGGACTTTTGAGCAATGCTTGAAATGTTAAGACCTTGGCAACTCCTGAGATAGATTTAACACATTTTGCATAATTAGATGGATGTGAACTTTTGGGGGCCAATGGCAGAATACTATGATTGAGATCTACAATATTCCAAAAATCTCATATGAAGATGTGGAGGTTTTGGAAGGCTGTTGGATCATGGAAGTAATGTATTCATTAGTGGCTTAACCCCTGAATGATGTTGTCGTGAAATGCAGCCAGGTAGGAGCGCATTTTACCCCAGGGGTACACTTTTGGAGAGTTGATTTTTCCCTCTGGCTCTTCTCTGTGTGCTTGCGAGCTGCCATGTTTTGAACAACATTATACTATCAGGCCCTTAATCTTCGCTGTTTCTGCTATGGAGCATGTCAACTATGCATGGACTGAACCCGCTAAGAACGAACCAAACTGAACCTTTCCTTCTTTATAAGTTGCACATGTCTGGTATTTTGTCCCAGAAATGGCAAAGTGACTAACCCAAGATCACATTGCTTCTACATTTTTCTTATTTTGGCTTTTTGCACTTCCCTCCTTGTAGCAGTTAAACAGATTTTAAAGTGGAGCTGTGAATTAGTGTATATTATTCAGTTTGTACTGTTTATTAAAATTCAGTAAATATTCAGTATTTTACAGATATTAGAATAGAAGAAAATGTTCCTATCATAAATGATCATGCAGAGTCATACCTGAAAGAATCAGTAGGTAAGATATTTTATGACATACCTATATTTCAGTAGTAGCTTATAGAAAGCTCTGAGCTGTGTATGCTGGAGAGAATGAATTCTACAGAAAGGAGAACTTCAGGAAATCTCTGTGGATAAGAAAGATTTAGATAAGCTGAATCAGAAGCCAGGGATTCTTAACCAGGGAAATCAGATATAGCTAGAGGTGTCAGAGATTTATCCCTTATGGCTTTATTTGACTTAAATAAATATTTCTCCCATTTGGGTTTTTCAAGAGCAACTTTCTCTTCCTGGATATCTTTGTTGTTCATTGTGAACTTGTTTCTACAAAAAATAGTAAAGATATCTGATGTATTCCTACAGAAAATACAGTGTTAGGGATTCTTCTATAATTATTAGCACCAGGACTCCGAAGAGTGGATTCTTCTTACTTGAATCTATTTTATATTCTTCAGTGTATCTAATGAAATTGTTCTGTATTAGTTCTAAATATGGAGGAAGAAGAAATCATTTAAATGCAGGATTTTGAGAGAGAGGGAGGGAGGGGGACAGAGGGAGAGAGCAATGAATTTTTGATTAATCCTCTAATCTCTTTCGTGACATTCTTAGCCATTAATACCCCTGCTTAGAAGTTATTTCTTTCTATTTCTTCCTTTCTTTCTTCTTTTTTCATTTTAGAAAGCTTTTCTTACCCATTCATTTACAGATCCTGTGCAACAGTGGCAGAGCACATATGACACTTTGCTCAGGCCACTGAAAATGAGATATTCCCGTGAATTTTCTGGGTTAGGTCAGCCAGTCACTGATAAGATCTACACTTCTATATTAAAACCTCTCTACAGTGGGAGTGACCTGGCACGTGTCTGTCTGTCTCTCTCTGATCTTTCTATTCAACATCCCTATAAATAGGAACATTTAAATTCTCTACTACTGGGAAATCTCATGTAAGCTATCTATATAAATGCATTTGGCATGAAGTTAAATACAAAACAGAATTTCTGAGCATGCAATTTTGCTAAATTTTTCTTTCATTAAATGTTTCTGAAGAAATGATACTTGGAAATGTTCTCAGGTACAACATAGGTATCAAAAGTATATCAATAACTTATTATTTTCAAGAAAATAGTTCACACTGGAGGTAGAAGTAATCTAAAATTAATAATAAATTGTGATTCTCTTCAATTCTAAGCTATTTTTTCTTGGTTTTTGTTTTGCAATGTCTTTTTAAGTCTCTTTTGCATTTCTTGTCTGACTCTCAGAATCTACCCCTAAAGTTGGGACAAATGTTGTATTGTATTTGATGTACTGTGATTTCTGTGAGAAAGATAAAAATATGCATAAATATGATAGTTTTGTTCATGAATTTATTGAAAGATATGTCTTATGTGACAACCTTTGAAAGAAACTAGAATCAATAATAATCTAGGACACTGGTATGTCAAATAATGTATTGATTAGTTTTTGAATGATGTTATGGGAGAATTATTTTGCACATGCAAATGTTTGATAAAATATCTTTTATGTTAACCTGATGTCTAGTAAAGATTATGCATTAGTGGGCCAGGGATTTAGTTCAGTGGTTCTAGCATCTGCCTGAGTTCAATCCCAGTAAGTACGTACCACAATGCTGGATGTGGAGACCCACACCCACCAGCAAACAGTACCACACACCACAGTGCTGGGTGTGGTGACACATACCTGTAATACCAGCACTTGGGAGGCAGAGGCAGAGGCAGGAGGACTGCTGTGAGTTTGAGGCTGGCCTGGGCTACATAGTGAGCTCAGGGCCAGCCTGAACTACAAAGCGAGACCCTGTGTAAAAAAGAAAAAAAAAAAAAAGAAAAAAAAGGTTATGTACTCATTAGCAAGAAGTGGGAAGTGGTCACATGGATCAGTCTCACACAAAATGAAACTTCAAGGTAATTTCCTTTAATATCTAGGTTTCTCTATACCACATTCACCCAAGTGCCTTTAAATTGTGCAGGGAATGCATTTGACCTTTATTTTAAATATAAACAAGAAAAAGAAACCTGTATATTTCAATAAAATAGTTTATAATCTTAGTATTATCAGATTTCACAAGGTAAAGCATTTTTGTACTTGAGCTTATCTGGGAAGTGCTGTGCTGTTTTTAGTATTCATATTCCTTTCTTTTCCACGGGTATCTGTTAGCTGTCCTATTGCTTACAGACAATACCCAACACCAACAATTTGAATGAGGAGAAGTTTAATTTGGCTGAGGATTGCAGAGGCTTCAGTCTATGGCTGCTGGCCCTATGGGAGGAGTGTTGTGCAATAAAGTTGCTCAATTCACAATTTCCAGGAAGCAGAGCTGAGAAATGGTAAATGAGAGAAAAGAACTAGGCATCAGATATGCCTATGTAAAGTACGCAGTTACCTTATATATCAGGTTAACGTAAAACCTAACGTAAGGTACAGTAGTTACGTACCATAACTATGGTACATAAGGTCAGACCTCTTTCATCCACCCAGACATGCCCAGAAGTGTGCTTTCTTACTTCTCCTCCATGCTACTTAAGTGCTTAGTTAAGCTGAACTGTTGCACCAAATTGGATGGAATTTTTAAAGAAAAATATTTTTTTCCTGAAGAATCTAGCTTTTTGAAAGAAAAATTTCAGAAAATTATGGAATCTTCTTGATAAAAAGGAGAGACTTATCTGTGGATACTATATTTCCATTTAGAAGGTCTTTCAAAGATATATATGAAGCACTAAGTAGACTGAGATAGAAATAAGTTATCAAAAATTACTTATAGGATATTATTATTTTAGATACTAAATAGGGTGAGCTCTGCATAAGAAAAGCAGATTGCTACCTATGTGCAAAGATTTAAGGGGAATTGAGTAGCCTGCCTGTGCAAAACTGTCTCTATTGATTGATGATAGTTTTCAAATTCTCACTGTGGTAATATTGTATTTAGTGTAGAAAGTGTCAATATTAACATGTAAACATGTCAAGTGAATAGAATAAAACAGTTATTCATCAATAATATTCATTATCACAGTAACATTCAAGTATTTATCAAGCAAAGATAAGTGTTGTTAAGTAGAAAATAATTCTTAGAGGAAATACAACCTAGTACTGGAAATTTGATTATGACAGAGATGTATAGGGTGCATTGATGTCTTGAGTGCACAGCTCAGATGAGCTATTTCTATTCAGGTGGGATGAGGGGGGAGAGGAGAAGGGCTTTGGGGTACCACTTCTAAAATATCAGAAGGAAAAATGAGCAATGTCTATAAATGAGTCTTTCATTATTCAGTACACCCTTTATGCAGTTTCTGAGGAAACAAGACACAAATGATTCTCACTAAATTCTTTGTACATTTCAAAACCAGTTTCTGGATTGTTGTCAAGATATAAATCTCACATTGATATACACTGAATACATAGACATAATTTCCTTAGAAAGGAAGAAATTCAGAACTGCAAAGGCCCTTAGCATCTAATCCTGTGTTTTTCAAAATATGTTTCTTGAGACTGTATTGTCCTGAAAAAATGTGATGGTCACTGTAGAGATGAGGTGGGAAATGACAGTAATAACTCCAAATCTCTTCCTCATGATTCGGGCAGAGAAAATATACTTTTAGCTATGTTCACAGTTTGTCTTTGAATGGTGATTATTTTAAAAGAAGATTTCATTGAACTTTAAAGCAATTTAAAATCTAAGGATCTAGTGTAACTCTTCATTAAAGGTATTCTTAACTAATTGTTGTTGAGTTCATAAAAGCTACTTATTGGTTTTAGATGAACTGTTCTTTTATATGAGTCCTTGAAAATTTATAAAGGACAGGAAAGGATCTCATGAAAAACTGTAGTCCGTAGGAAACCACTTGAATGGCCAAAAGTTTTCTAATGTTGTCCACAGTCTTGGCTTCACTGCGCTTCATGAACATCAAGCATGTTGATGCCTTTGTGATTTTTCTCATCACTTTGTTCCTTTAGAACACCATTAATTCTTCCTAAGCTTTTCTGAATCTAAACAGGGTTTGTTTTTATTTATTTATTTTTAGTCTACTGAAGCTTTGTGTCTTCCAGAAAGTCTTCTCTGACCACCTAGTCCTCATGAACCTTGCCTTTCTCTGGCAACTAAACTTACAAATTCAGATTTGCTTTTCTGTCCTTTGGCTTGCTACTTTTTGTCCCACTTGTCTTACCTTTTGACTTGGTATATGTTTGTCCTGATCATTTCTCAATGCCCTTGCCACGTGATGTTCTTTT
>PVIR01004936.1:23068-75564 GCA_004026965.1 Petromus typicus
TCTCAAAAAACCTAAAAAAAAAAAAAAAAAAAAAAGCCATCCTAATCTCTTTACAGGCCCTCTACATCAAAAATTACCTTGTTAGTAGTAATTAATTAGTAAACACTTAGTTGACTGTTATCTTTGCTTCCTTTAAATAGTCTTAAAGAACTTGATTGTATTCTGGCATATATACTAAATTGTCTAAGAAATAGTGTATGTTCTCCAAGTCAGACAATATATAATGCTTTCTGAATTTTAAAATACATAATTTTGTAGACAGTACCAATGAGGCTTGGTTAGAAGCCATGCAGCAGCACAGTTACTTTTCTAATGCCTACATCACCTCTCAGTTTATTGTGAATTCATTATGCTTCTCTGTTTCAAGTGATAAAACAGGAAATGCTGTAATTAAGACAATAATATATTATAAAGGAAGCAATTTTGAAAATACAGTTATCCTACTCTCTGTAAAAATTTTGAACTCATTTTGAACTGCAGATTATTGCAATAATCTTCTTCTAAGTAAAAATGGGTATTCTTATCAAATTTTAAAGTTTTCATTTTAAGCCAGTAGGTAATATTTCTTCTAGCTAGTGAAAGCCCGATTTTGTGATAAATATTTCAGTTCAATCTTGGTAATTATGTGCATATGTCTGTAAGTTGTATTTTTAGGAGCTGGAAATTCATAGGAAGTATCTAGCATTTTCAAATAGAAAATTACTCATACTCTGATATAAATTATCTTAAGTATTCAGAAAGTTAGCTTCAAAATAAGTCATGATATATCAGAGGTGACCAGGATCATAGTTTTATACTTAGAAAATGTGCTCAATTATCATTGGAGTGCTTCAGCTGAAAGTCCCAGTAAGGAAGCAGTTTTATTAATCATCAGATTTCATGTACATTTGGAATTTCAAGAAAGTCTGTGACTTGAACTGATTACTAAATAAAAGTTGGAAGTTGAAGGAATACTTCCAGGTACAAAGCAAAACCACTTCTCTGTTGAAGTCTTGCCAGGGATCAAGTTGAGTGACACATTTCTGGAGTTATTCCCTTCATTCCCCTGTACTGAGTAAAACAAGGCAAAAAAAGAAGACATCTCTGCCCTTGAGGTGAGATTGTCTATTTCTTTTTGTGAACAGTTTATAATCTCATGGGCTGGTATAGCCAGAATGCAATAGTTTTCTATTAGTAGATTAGTCATTGGTTATTGTACTTTGACTTGAGAGCTACATTGGTGATACACCGTCCAAGAGGTCTATACATGAACAGGCATTAGGGTGCATTATGGGAGTGGTAGAAGATATTAAACAAGAAGCAGATATCTCACATTAGGGAACTGTACAGCACATAAGCCTTTATCAGGTCTTGAAAATCTCATACATACTATTCGATGCATGTTGTAAAAAAGGTTTCTAAGGAAAGTCAGCATTAACCAGAAAAATACAAAAAACAAGAGCAGCAATAACAACAACAACAACAAAAAAAACCAGTGACAATCAGCAAATGGGACAGAGAGCAGTTAGGATAAGATTATTTTTCTTTATTTCTTCCCTAATCTTCTACTACTAAGGAAATAAGGCACTGAATAAAGGGAAAAATTAGGAATCTCTGGACTAGAATATTTGTTCCCCTACCTGTAATGTTAGGATGGAAAGGAAAATATAAGTGAAGTACAGTACACATTAATTTTCATTATGAATCCTGGGGCCAAAAGCATGGTGAGTTTGGGGAGTAGAGGTGTGTGACAAATGTAAGAAGGGGTAAAACTTAAATTTGTTATTGAAATTCTAAAATTAATAATGGAATTGAAGCAGGAGATTAGGGTGCAGCAAAGCTAGCTGAGCAAGTGGATGCAATAAGTTAACTGCAAAGTCACAAAGTACGTGCAAAGAACAGTTCCAAAAGGCCTGCACACAGAGCCAGTCAGACAGTAGTGATGTCTCCAGCTCTTCTCATAAGAACCCGAAAAAGTTTGTGATAGGATGTCCTAGATCTCATATCAGCCCAGGGAGTGGAAGATACAGAAAGACAGCTGATATTCAGCATGGGGCTACCATGTTCTGTTTTTCACAAAAGTCCACTCACATTCTATAGAGTACACTTCTTTGCTACTTTTAAGAAACATAAAACCTCACCACTTTATGTATCGGTTTTGTGCAGTTCTTTGTTCAGGACAGGAGTAACCTAGAAAAACACCTGGAGAAAGAGATTGAAGCACACCAAAACCCAGGAATATATTTAGCAGTCAGCCAGGAACTCACACCTTTGTGGTTTCTATCTCTGTCTCTGTCTCCATCTCTACAATCTTTGGCCAAGTTTTTTCTCCTTTTTTCTTCTCTCTTTCTCCTCTAAGAAAGCTCCAATCCCTTTCTTGTCACTGCTTTCCTAGGACAGTTGTTGGAGGATTCAAATCCTTTGTGATTATTGAGGAAAGGAAGGGAACTAGAGGGGGCTAATCGAGCACACTTTCTCATGATGCCAGGAGCAGTTTCCCACAGTGTCCTGTGTGGGAAGCAGAAGAGGAAGTGTGTGGCCTCTATGTTTTTCTTAAATGTCCACCTCAAATTTATGCCAGTTTTTCTTTTTCAAAATTTTGTTCTCTGATGCAGATATAGATCATTAAAGAGCTGCCAGAGAGTTCAGTCATTCAGAAAGACCAGAACTAATCATATCCTAAGTGAATTCTTGTAAATCTTTGCCAAGAGACTTCAGAGATGTGGGTCCCAGTAATGCAAACAGGCCTCATGAGGATTTGAAACACTATCAAAACTGAGCTAAATATTTGTCTATTTGAGATGTTAGATAGAATGTCTTTTCTATCTTTTCATAAGGATTTAGACTCAGAGGCTATGACACTCTTACAACATCTTATTAACTTAGCTCTAGCATAACAGGTTATTTAACTCAAGGGGAACAAAGTTCTGCCAACTTCTGGCCCAGGGGAACTATTTAGTTTCAATGCTAGAGATCAAGTTCTCATTAAAACTTGGAAAGAAGGGACTCCTGCAGACCAATTAAAAGCAAAATAAAAGGACCTGTTTTCAGTGGTCCTTGCCACACCCACTGCAGCAAAGGTATCAGAGAAAGATTGCTGGATTCAGTTTTCTGGGGAAAAGCCAGCTCCACTTGAAACATCTGGAGAGATCACTCAGAAAAACAAGGTTACTCTTGTGAACCTCTATAAAACTGAAGGTTCTTTAAAAAGCAAGACTGCATTACTGCTTTGGGTGCAGGTAAAGTCATTGATGACCCTAATTTAGCTCCTACAACAAGATTCTAGTAATTAATTACATCTATAATGTGAGTAATCTTACAAAGATTACTGCTCTTAGGCTCTTATGTAATTCATCTAACATCTCTCTTTCCCATACCTTCTCCCCCACAGAAAGCATGGAAATCTGACCTGTTCCTTCTCATATTTGAGTTAAACACATCCAATCTAGTAGTTAAGTTACTATCCTAACAATTTCACCAAGCTTTCTTGCATCAAACAAGGAGCCAGTAGTGACTCTTTTCACATTGTCTTTGAACTTTTTAAAATCTTAAACCCAGCTGATGAGCTAGAATACCTGAAAGCAGTTGGAGAGTAAAATCCCAAGTAGGTAGGGCCTACAGCCCCTTTAAGTACAAAGTAGATACATAGAGAGGAAGACTCTTCACTCTTTATTCCCTCAGAACCCCATAAAAACTTTTGGAAATTTATGTCTCTCAGGGGGAAATAAACCAGGAGATTAGGGCTTGGGAAAGCTGGCTGGGAAAGTGAGTGCAATCTGTTAATTGTAATGTCCTGGGACTCATGTTCAGAGCAGTTCCCAAAGCCCTGAGGTGGACAGAATCAGAGTGCTATCTCAAATTCTTCTCTTTAGTACTTGATCCAGTGTTTGGTAGGATAACCTGACATCAGCCTAAAGAGTGGGAGATACAAAAGGAGAGTCACCACTGAGCAGGGGGCTACTGTGCCCTCTCTCTCACAGTAGTCCACTCTCATGATATAGTTTATTTCTTTCTCTCACTTTACTTGGTCGAAACTTGCTTGAAAGACTAAGTTCCTTTTCCTTCCTGTAATAAACTTTAAACTTACTACTATTTGTGCTCATTTTATCTGAATCTTTGTTCAAGAAAAATGAAGCCTAACACCTGTAGGAGTAGATTCCAGCACCCCCAACCCATTAACATATTAATTTTTAATGGCTGAAATTATCTATTTTTGAAATATGCCTAAGAAGCAGTAAGGGACAAGAACAAGGATTTCAATAGAATTAGGAAAGTAGTGCTTGGAGAAAAATAAAATTGCTCAATTAAAAATAATTTGTAAGTTGTTTGCACACAGAAGACCTACTATATGTATTTTGCTTTACATGTGTTATTATATTTAACCTTCATTAGAACCTACTTTTCTCTCTCTCTCTGTCTCTCTCACACACACACACACAAATCACAGAGACTTAGAAAAGTTGCAGAGATGAGTTTTAAACCTAAGCTTTTTATTTACAATTCAAGCTCCTAGCCATTGTGTTCAGTAGACAAGTGGAATGGGAATTACAGATTCTACTGCTGCCAAGCCTTTTAATATAGAGCTTATGACTTAGCTTTTTTGTTTGTTAGTTTCTCAATCATGAGTATGTGAAGAGTAAAAATTTTCCTTACTAAAATGGATGCTCATAAGGGCAGAATAAGAAGGTGAAGGAAATATAATTACCAAAGTAAGACGTTACTATTTTATTTTCTATATATTTGTAATATTCTGTTACAGAACTTAACAGTCAGCAGAAGAACCGGCATCACAGAAAACAGGACTGGTTACTCTCTCCTCTGTAACTTTCCTAAGGCTTCCCTTGGAAGAAGCTCTCAGCTTTCCTTGTGAGAAAGACTTGCTCAGTTAAGGGAAATTCTAATGGTCTCACTGTGGTTGCAGATGGTCTTCCTCACAAACTGCTGTCCGTGTCAGGTCACTAACTGAAAGGCCCTGGGTCACGCTGTGGGTTTACACAACCTAGCTGAAGAGAGTCAGCAAGATAGAATTAGAGTTCTGGGACGCTTCATGAATGTAACAACAACTCTTATTTCTTTTGGATTTTCTCAGAAGAACAGTTATCTTTGAACTCTACTATTTGAATGGGTCCCAAGTTTTACTTTCTCCTTTCATACAACTAAATGGGTCATAATTTCTCCACACAAATCTACAATTAGTGATTTGTTCTCTTTCAATAGAGTTGCTTGGCGCTTGTGAATGATCGTGTATATTGGGCCAACTTATCATTGAAGCATAAACTCCTGAAAAGATTTCTTGTCTGTACTTGCTTTTTCCTATTTCCTGATTTTAGTTTGAGGGAACATGTCTCTGTGCTACTCAGGTTTCTGCGTTAGTGCTCTGAAGTGGAAAACATTCTCTGTGATGAAGATAACCTGAAATTAGAGTAGAGCCATTAGAATCTCACTTAACTGTGCCAGTTTTTCTCAAAGGAGGCTCAGTTTTGTTATGCTGTTCAGCTGGACAGTGCAGCCCTTATTAGCACCAGTCATGTTCCTTATAAATATGGATCACTTATTGATGGTCGGGAGGCTCTCTCAGGTCAAACCATCCCTCTCTGTGAGGTGCTCATACAGCACATTCCATTACTGCTCAGCCAGGTTGTCTCACATGTCTATAAAAGGACAGAAGATACTGAGGAAAAGCTCAGTATGGGGCGAACAACTCTCAGTAATTAGTTGGAATAAATTAATTATGTTTATTTTTATAATGCCAGTCTCTTATTTTTGTATTCTTTATATACTTATTCATTTATAATTAGGTCTCTCCTTTAGCATGCTTAATTAAGTTCAGTTTTCTACACTTACATTTTTAAAATTAAATTGCGTATATGTGGTATAAATACATGTTTGATGGTTCTGAAACTCAGGTACTCATTAAAAGTAATATTATTTTTTACTTCCATTCATTTTCCTCATTTCTGTATTATATTCTCTGAAATTTACATTAGTAAATATTTGATGGGCATGAACCTTTCTGTTCTATCTGAATATGACTTTAACTTGCCTTCCTTTTTTGATTGTTGCATATGATATTATTGCATCATATTTTGGCTTTCGTTATTACTGTTAAATAGTCCACAGACCATCAAGTTTTATTTTTTGTGTGTCCACACATGCTGCCTTCTTTCGTCTTTGTAGCTGCTAAGATTTTTTTCCCCATCTTTATTGGGACGAAATCTTTTCAGGAGTTTATGCTTCACATAAACTCAATCTCCTGAAATCTTTTCAGGAGTTTATGCGTCAATGATAAGTTGGCCCAATATACACGATCATTCACAAGCGCCAAGCAACTCTATTGAAAGGAGAAAGAGTTGTTGTTACATTCATGAAGCGTCCCATCTTTATTTATTTGTTGTTTCACTGTTAAATACTTCGTGTTAATTTCTTTATTGTGATACATTTTTGTTTTTCTCATAACTAATGATTCATTTATGTAGCAATTTTGAAAAATTCAAAGCGAATGTCTCTTTGAATGTTGCTTTGCTTCCTATCATTTTTGATCTGTAACTACAGGAAATGTATATTAGATGTGTCCTCTGTGTTGTTTGTGTTTCCTTAAACTACTGAATTGCCCATCTTTTATTTCTTCTGTATTTGGTGTTCTTTTCTTTACAGTTTACCAAATTTATCTTTGCCTATACATGTCTGTTTTGACCCGGTCAATTGATTTTTTTTTTTTTTTTTTTTGAGACAGGGTCTCGCTTTGTGGTTCAGGCTGGCCCTGAGCTCAGCCTCCAACTCACATCACAGCAATCCTCCTGCCTCTGCCTCCCGAGTGCTGGGATTACAGGCGTGAGCCACCACGCCCGGCACTGCGGTATGTGGTACTGGTTGCCGCTGGGCGTGAGTCTCCACACCCAGTATTGTTATGTGGTTACCAGGGATCGAACCCAGGCCCTTGCACTTGCAAGACAGGCGCCGGAACCACTGGGCTAACTCCCCGGCCCCTCAATTCATTTTTGTTCACTTCCATCTCACGTGTCCCTCCAACCCTTCATTCTCTTCCCATTTGAAAAGGATCTCCCAAATTTCTATTATCCATCCTTTAATTTGCCCTTTATTATATTTTGGATTTTTCATATAAGAAGAAATACGTGATAGGTCTGTGTGCTCCCAGTAAAATGACTCACAAGTGGAATGTGTGACAGTCCAGTGAGTGAAGTACACTGATTTCAAGGATGATTTTGCAGAAAGAATCTTCACCAGGATTACTCAGATAGAATAACATGGTTTAATTTACATTGCATGCCAGATGCTGTTGTGTTTCCAATATAGTGCACATTTAGGCTTGAACTTCAGTGCATTTAGTAGCTTCCCTTTTTGCACCTAATTCTATTCACTAGGATACATATGACCAATCTTTGTACTATTTCATTATTCTCTATCATTTACTATTTGCGTTCTTAATGTGCTCTGCATTTCACATGTGTTGCTTTGAAATATTTCAACTTTGTGAACTTCTTTACATTTCCTTCTAAAATTTAAAGTCACTTTACAGTTCAAAAGTACAAAAACTAACATCAAGTACACTATTGTTTGTTATGTCTTCTAGTGTATCTCATATGAGATTTCTCCATTAACGTGGAACATGTAATAATTATGGTAAATGAGTAAAAGAATAAATAGCAAATGATAAGCTTAGAGATTTTTGGAGTACATGAAAATTGAATAAAGAACTATATTGACAATTATGTTAAGTTGATCTAACAAAATTGAAAATAAGTACAGATTTTTAAATCCAGTGATTTAGTTCAGTTTTAGTGATTACTGTTTAATTGCCTTGTACTGGAAGCAGACATAATCGGTTAGGGTTCATCTAACTGCCAACAGATACCAGCTTTAAAACTAGTATTATTAATACGGGAATTTGTTGCTTTATTTTTCAAAAATTATATATTTAATATGTATAATAAGATGTTTTAAAATGCATATACATAACGATTATTATTATAGTCAATCAAATTAACATAAGCAACCCTTTACAAAATTATGTTTATGGTACTGGTGCATGAAATTTATTCTTTTTTTACACATTTCATTTCATTTTATTTTTTTAGTTTTTTGAGACAGGGTCTCACTTTGTAGTTCAAACTGGTCCTGAACTCAGCCTCAACTCGGCAATCCTCCTGCCTCTGCCTCCCAAGTGCTGGGATTACAGACGTGAGCCACCACACCTGGCACAGTGGTATGCCGTACTGATTGCTGGTGGGTGTGAGTCTCCCTGCTTGGCTTTGTTGTATGTGATTACCAGGGATCAAACCAGGACCTTGGGCTTGCAAGGCAGGCTCCAGAAACAGTGAGCTCAATCTGCTGGCCATGAAATTTATTCTTTTAGCAAATTTCCTATATATCACACAATATTGTGAACTTTACATTGTGATATGTCTTTGACATCTAGTTTGAACAATCCTTATTAATGTAACTTTGTATCCTTTGATTAATACCTTCCCAATTTCCTTTACCTCTGAGGCTCTGGTATCCCTTTTTAAGAAATGTATTCTATATATTCTGACTTCCTGTGAAATCAAATTTTTGGATTCCACATATAAATGAGACGATGTAGCATTTGTTTTGGATGTTTACTTTGTGCCTTTAATAACATGTCTTCCACATTTATCTATGTTGTCATCAATGTCAGGACTTCTTTCTTTTTAAAGGTTGTACAGTATTCCTTTTCATGTGTATCAGAATTTTACGTATTTATCCATCAGTGTATACTTAAGTTATTTCTGTATCGGGGGCCGGGGAGTTAGCTCAGTGGTTCTGGCGCCTGTCTTACAAGCACAAGGACCCGGGTTCGATTCCCCGGTAACCACATAACAATACTGGGTGTGGAGATCCACACCCAGCAGCAACCAGTACCACATACCACAGTGCCGGGCGTGGTGGCTCACGCCTGTCATCCCAGCACTCAGGAGGCAGAGGCAGGAGGATTGTGATGTGTTTGAGGCTGAGCTCAGGGCCAGCCTGAACCAGAAAGCGAAACCCTGTCTCAAAAAACCTAAAATAAATAAATAAATAAATAAATAAATAAATAAATAAAAGTTATTTCTGTATCTTAGTTATTGGCAATAATGTTGCAATGCATATGCAAATGCAGAGATCTCTTTGAGGTACTTATGTAGTAAGCTTGTTGTCTCTGTGACAAAAATCTCAAATGATCAACTTCTAAGAAGAGAAGGTTCATTTTAGCCCTCATTTACAGAGGGTTGAATTTATGATAATTTAGCTGTATTGCTTTCAGTTTGTAGTGAACATCATATCATGGCAGGAGCATATAGCAGAAGTGACCTGTTTACCTCATGGTGACCAAGAAGCAATGAGGGTAAACAGAGAGGCCAGAGTTCTAATATTACATTCAAGGGCACGCTCCTCAAAACCAAGCATCCTACTCCTTGCCCCCAACTTCCTACAGTGTGGTAAGCTTATGCCTAAGCCTGCAATATACTTGTGTTTGGGCAACATGTAAGAGCTAGACTGTAGCAGCACATATGTCATTTCCCTTTGTTGCTGTGCTGTTTCAACTCAGGTCTTTTGAACTTACAATGATATGAAAGCTGTATGCCCAGTAGACACTATATTTCAAAATTTGAAGTTTGATTTTTTTTCCTAGGCTACCAATATGCAAACTTTCCCATGATATTCAACTGTAGGGAAAAGTAAGTAGTCTGAGCACATGATGCAGGTTAGGCTAAGCTATGGTGTTTGGTAGTTTGTGCATATTATGTGCATTTTGACCTAAAGTATTTTCAACTTATTGGGACATAACACTGTTATAAATCAAGGAGCATCTGTACCCCCCCAAATGGCATTTCTGGATCATAAGATAATTTTATTTTTAATTTTTTGAGGAATAATCATTTTGTTATCCATGTTACCTGTACCAATTCACCTTCTGCATCTCCAAACATTCCCTCTTTCTCACACTATTGCCAACTGTCACCTTCAGTCTCTTTGCTCATAGCTCACCTAAGAGGTATGAGATAACATTTCAGTTGGGGTTTTAACTTTTATTTACTTTGGACCAATAATATTTAAGACCTTTATATGTTTGCTTTTGTAACATGCATGTTTAGCTTTTTTGACTTTTTTTTTTTTGTCTCGAGGATCAAACTTGGGACCTTGCACTTGTGAAGCAGATACTGGAACCACTGTGCTAAATCCCCAGGCTTTTTGCCCATTTTTAACTGGATTACTTAACTTGGTTTTCTAATTTATTTTTCAGCAGTACCATCAACACTGCTTTGAAAGTGAAAATGCCATTTAATAATGCTGTTTCCCTGTCTTTATTTTTAAACCAAAAGTAAAACTCAGGACTTTGAATTAAACTGGTAGGCACAGCATCATTGAACTGTATCTCCAGCCCACTGTCATGTAAATATCCATTAATATATAATAGAACTCTATTATTTTTTACTGAGCACTTCTGTACTTGAACTCTAATAGTATTATCTCAGTTTAATCTTTAGCACAGTTTTATCAGACAGTTTCCATTTTCATGTAAAGGGACTAAAGTAAGACTTGATATAAATAAAATGAATAGATATTAATGATTTTTATTGTTGAAGTTATCATAACTTTCCCCAACCTAGATGAAATAATTGAAGGATAAAGAGGATAATTAATGTGCCAAAATTTGCAGACACGTACTATATGGCAAAGTTAGTTTGGATATCAGAATTATCACTCCTATACTCATATCTTAAGATACTGTATGGACACTGCTTGCCTATAAACAGGTGAAAAGTGGCACATGGAAACAACTTTGCAGATGTTTTCGTGGCTTGTCAAGTACTTATTTGGTGAATTAAAATTTTTGAGAAAGGGCTACAACTTCTTTTGCTAGAAAGTGATGAAAATGTTCATTAAGTTTGGTGAGGTACAGAATGATGATGTTATGGAGAAAAGGGTGAGAGCTTGATAGGAGATTTATCAAAAACAATTTTGGTTGAAAAGCAGTTTTGAATCCATAAAAGAGTTCGATGCAAAATAGATAAATGGTTGCTGGATTCTGGGAGCCATATTTGCGGATGACATCTTTCTGTCCTTGGCAGATGTGAAGCATTTTGCCACTGGCTCCATCATGAACACAGACAGCAGATGGCTTTCATGCTAGAACAGCTTGAACATCAAGATCTGAAAGAACACACTCAACTTTGTGGACACTAAGTTTTGCTGAAGCACTGTCCACAGACATTGCTGGCCTCTGCTTCCAAATGCCCTGCACAGGAAGGAACCTTTATCAGCAGAATAACTGAGTCAACCTCATCAACAAGAGCACATATGTGTAGCACATAAATAAGAATTTCCCAATAATTTGTTTTATTGTAAGTAGTAGCGGTATTCAAATTTTGTTTCTTGGAGGTATAAGGCCTTGTAACAGCTATTCAAAAGCTGTCAGTATTGAGGGAGGACTTAGTGAGGGTCCCTGCCAGGTACTTACTTACTTACTTACTTACTGCAAGTGACATTTGTAGTTAATAAAGAAGGTCAGAGAAGTATGATAAATTGTCTAGGATTGTGAACTAGCATATTGTGGAGCTGGGCTCAAACGCCACACAGAGTGAGTGCACCCATGGTGAGGAGTTGGTACGTATACAAATTACATACAGATGTCTTTTCCTTTCCCTTTCCTTTTCCCTCCCTCCATCACTGTATTTTAATCATTTCCACAAACTCAAGAGCATTACTTCAGCAGTTCTCTTTTCCACACCATCAATTTCTCTTCTTAGTTGATTATTCTTCTTGGTATAAAATGTACTTTTTTATTTTAAAAGAAAATCAGTCTCTTAATTCCATTCCTCTCTTTTCCATTATTTCACATCTCATTCCTCCGATCTTTGTTGCAAAATTCTTTAAACTTTTCTGTATTTAGTCTTCAAATTCCCTTCTTTTGTTTTTCTTTGTTTCCATCGGATTCAGACATTTCCCTCCATGAGTCTACTTATGTTATTATTGTCAAGGTCATTGAAAACCTTTTTTCTTCACACATAAGGACGTCAGTTCTCAGACTTCACATTACTTATTTCACTAACAGCAGTATATACTTCTTGATGCATATCTATCCACGATCAGGACAGTCAGTTGGGTTGACATTTCTTTTTCCCCATGCCTGAGGGAAAGAAAACACAGCTGACTCAGAGTTGGGTAGCCTCAGTTAGGGTATGTAATCCACAGGTGTGAGCTTGGTTGAGGGCACCAGTCTGCTTGGCTCACAGTGCCATCTTATTCTTTATCTGCTCCTATTCCTTGCTTTTGGAAATGAAATATTTACCTGAATCAAAATCTGTTGAAAATATGCTACTTGTTCTTACTAGTTTTCAGGTTCATAGGAAGATTCCTTGACTGTGAGAGAAACTTGGAGTTTGGACTCTTCAGCAGTACAGGAATTATTGATACTTTGTGGAGAGCACTAGTTTGTTTTCATATATACATAGTATAATATATATCATATATATACATATATATGATATATGATATATATATATATCATGGTACGTGTATGTATGTATGTATGTATGTATGTATGTATGTATGTATATATGTATAGTGGTAGACAGAATTATGACCTTGTGCTTACTTGGAAACTAAATATAGTTTAAGGAGATATCTGCCTAGCAAGTGGACAAGTGGTGAAATATGATAGTTCAAATGAGTGCTGCATAAGTGGATAGTAAAGTGCACTTTCTTGACAGAAGAATTTAGTGGCTTGATAAATAAGTAACTTGTTAATAAAGAACACTTCTGTGTTTAGCTTGTGGGTCATAGAGGCATGACCTTAAACATTATATCTGGTTCCTGTACCCCTTTGTTTTATAGATACCATGAAGTGAACAGTCTTGCTGTTATTCTTTTTCATTATGGAACTATTTTCTTAGGGCCATCCAACCACAGACTGAAACTATGAGCTGAACTTGGTATGGTTGTGCATACCTGATTTCCCTCTGAAAGGTCAGGACAGGAGGATTGAGAGTTGATCTTAGACTAGGGCATATTAGCACCTTAGTGAGACCTTGTATCCAAATCAGATTCTAATAAAGTTCTGGCAATGCAACTCAGTGTGAAGGCCCAGGGTGCAATCTCTAGTAAACACACACACACACACACACACACACACACACACACACACACACACACACACACACCAAACAAATCTCTCTTTTATAAACTGTCTTCATTCCAGGCATCTGTCCCTTGAAGACTAATGTATTCAACTATTTCATCAGTGGTTATTTATTTATTTATTTATTTTTTATTTTCTAGCATCTAAGCATATAGTATCCCAAACTAAATTCCTGGTACCTCTCATCTAAATCTATAGCAACTACATGTACTTTGTTATTTAGATTAACAACTTAGAAGCACTCTTGACATCTATCTTTGAAAGACAACATTAAGTCCTTCAAGAAATAACTGAAATAAACCCTGATAGCTTTATCTTCAAAATATAACCAGAAATTGGGCCGGGGATTTAGCTCTGTGGTTTAGCTCCTGCCTTGGAAGCTCAAGGGCCTGTGTTTGATCCCCAGTAACCACAACAATGTTGGGCATGATGACTCACGTCGACCAGCAATCAGAACCACAAACCACATTGCCAGCCATGGTGGTTTATGCCTGTCGTCCCAGCACTGTGGAGGCAGAGGCAGGAGGACTGCTGTGAGTTCAAAGCTGAGCTCAGGAACAGCCTGAACTACACAAAGTGAGACCCTGTTAAAAAAAAAAAAGCAAACAAACAAACAAACAAAAAACAGATCATAACCAGAAACTGTGCACATCCTATCATTGCCTCCACTGCTGACATGATTGCTTGAACTGCCATTATCTCGCATCCTATGGCCTATTACCAACATAAAAGCCAGAGTACCCTGCTAAATTAAAAACAAGCTGATATCTCTTTTGTACTCAAATCCTTCTACTACACTGCTGCATCTCATAATATCCAGTATTTCTGCAATGGCCTATAAAGAACCACCTAATCTCTCTTTGACTTTATCTTGCTCTTCTCTCTCCTGATCATTCTTCCAGGCATACTGGTTGCCCTGATCGCTCTTATTTGAGCACACAAAACACGCTATAGTTTCTATTTGTTATGCCCTTTTCCTAGAGTATTCTCCAAATCTCAATGAGGCCTGCCCTACTCACTCCATTTATAATGTAATTCACTCTCCCCTCAATTTAATCATGTTTATCTGGTTTATTTTTATATTCCTATTATCATCTTTACTATGCAATTTTTCTGTATTATATTTATTGTTTATTTTCTTTCTCAACACAAGAATATAATATTTACATGACAAGAATTTTGTTTATTATGTTCTTTGTAGATTTCTAGTATCTACCACAGTGATAAAACATAGTAGACACTCAATAAATATTAAATGAATTACTGAATCTAGAAACAAAAATTAAAATATGTTAACATGCTTATGAGAGTCTAGCTTATGGTGGGCACACAACAATTAGTAATTTAATTTCTCGTAATGTTTAACAATTTTATTGATATAAGAACACTCAACATGAGATCCACTTACTTAACTCATTTTAAATGTAAAATTCAGTGATTCTGACTATAAATACCATATTCTAAAGTATATGGTGTGAATGAAAAATATGGTGACTATTTGAGTCATAGAGGTCTTATAGTAAAAGGAACACTTTCAAAACTCAGGGATGTGTGTTTGACATGACAGGAAGTATTTTGAGGAGGACTAATGACAATATGTCTTTTGCCATAATTATATTTTATTTAAATACTTAATGTATTTTTGAGCATCTGTCATTCACCAATTATCTATGACAATTTTAGAAAAATAAAATTATGTTGATGTGTGTTTATCTGTCTTATATAAGACACCTGGTACCATGTTATAGAAGTTATTCTTCACATTTAAGTGAATTTTTATGCCTGTTGACTAGTGATTTCCCATTTCTCTTTTCTAGCCTCTGATGTCCATTCTTATTCTGATTTTCTAAATTTGACTATGTTAGACACATTTTAGAAGTAGAATCATGCAGTATTTGTCTTTCTGTGACAAAATTCTTTCATGTAGCACAATTTTTTCAAGGTTTATCTATGTTGATACATACTATAAAAGTAATATTCCAGTGTACTCATCATATATTATAGTCGTTTGATTGATTAAATATATGAGTTATTATGAATAGGGATGCAGAGAATATGAGATTACTAAAAATTTTCTGAGATCCAGCTATCAATTATTCTGAAAAAAAATCTGAAAATGCGGTTGCTGGATTATCTATATATAATATATATATATATATATATATATATATATATATATATATTTCAATATATATAAATATATATTTGAGAAATCATCGTACCATTCTTCATAATGGTGTACAATTGGGGAATTTTATCAACACTATTTAAATACTTCAATGCTTTTTTATCCTTTTTAACATTTGTCTGTGTTTTAATATTTATCCTGACAGGTTAGAGATTATCTCATTATGGTTTAGATCTGCATTTTCTTGGAGGTTAGTGCTTTCAAGCATTCTTTCCATATACATATTTAGCATTCATATAGTTTCATTGCAGAACTCTCTTTTCAAGTCCTTAACACACTTTAAAGTTTGTGTTATTAGTTTTTTGTTACCATTATGTTATATGAATTCCCTGTGTATTTTAGTGATTAAACCCTTATTGTGTAGATGATTTGAAAGTATGCCTTATTTTTAGTTGCCACTTCACTTTTATCTCCTTTGCCACTTTGAAACTATTTTGTTGATGTGCACTCACTTATTTAAAAATGTATAAGTCACCATTTCTGTGGATAAATAACAAGCCACATTAATGATAATCGGTGAAGAGTTAGTGGCCTTAGCAGGGGGTGTATGTGTGCAGTGAGACTTCTTGGAGGGAAGTTATAAAACCTAAGTGTTCTTAGTCTGCCTTTTTCACTTTGTATTCGTTCTATGACTGCTTCCTTCTCATTCCTTCCCTACTGTTTGTCAGTACTTACCATGGGCATGTTAATCCTGGAGCTAAGAGTTTTTGCAGATATTCTCTGTCATTACCTTCGCTGACAGAACCACGAACTCAAAATGGAACTGGAGACAGTGTTAGCTTGCTTTTCATCCTTTTGTTTTCATTGTAGAGGCTTCTTTGACCCTTTATAGTCACGGGAATAGGGAAGTGAATCCACAGCATCATTTGCATTTCTAATTTTTTCCGTGAATAGCAACAATATTAACAACTCTCTGATGAACTGAATATAAATTTGGCTCTAGGTTATTCTTGGTGAAAGATATTTTGTGATGAAAGGACTGTTCTAAAATACATTTCCTTCCTTTGAGATAATATAGCAGTATTGTTATAGTTTTTGGAGGGTCTTTGTGATTCTGAGCCAAATGAAATCTTCTGGGCTGTCACAGTGCCACTCTTGGCACTAAAAATATCATACTGTCCTGAGGATACTTGGTCTTAGAGGCAAAAGGGAGAGCAGAGATTAGAGCATTGTTTGGTACTGTTTGTTCTTCCTTTAAAACGAAATTTTAGTCAAATGCCAATTGGGGCAGACACAAAGGATTGCTCAGTTATTCATTCATGTATGCTATGTGTAAAGTATGTAACAGGAGTACTATCATGAGGACTGTATAAGATAGTCCTCATCACCTAATGCCAACGACAGTGAAATTTCCATTCTGTTCTGTAAGAACACTGATTATCTTATACTGTATAATGGACATCTGGAAGGTTAAAGATGAACATAGTGCCTATAAATCCTGTGCTTCTTATATCAGAAATATGTAGTGCTTTCTATATGGTGCTTTTGTAATTTTGTATGGACAAAAAGCATTAATATTGGATATTTTAACCTGAGAAATTTTGTTGAGCTCATGTTTTTTGAGATATATAAATTAAAAATATATTTGCCCTGAAATCACAGAAATTTGCATTACTTGTTCTACTAGTTAATTGCCTCTGGAAATCTAGTCCTTTGTTTTTCTTGAATCAGAATATAATAATACTTTTAAAAATTAAAAAAATATGTTTACCTTCCCTGGAAGAGCTTCTAGGAAGATTTCTAAAAGGAGAAAAGTATTTTGAGGAGGGTGAGTGGTGATGTACTTTTTACTGTAATAAATTTTAATTTTACTACTTCCTATATATTTTTAAATTGATTTTATTGGTACATTTTATATATGCATTATGACCACATCCAACATTAAGGGTTTGGACCGGTACATAACACATCTTGGTTTTCATTTTTTCCCACCATTTGTAATAAGGTTGTCATATAGCCAACATGTTTTTGGTCCTTTTGCCAAGAATCAGACAATAATAGTTAGATGGATTTGTCTCCATTCTGTCCCAGTGGCTGTGTGCCTGCTTTTGTGCTGGGACCATGTTCTTTCTGTTAGTATGACTTTGTAATATCTTTTGGATTTAGGCGTTGTGATGTCTCCAGCAATACTTGCTTTATTCAAGATTTCTTTCACCATTCTGGATATTTTGATACGAATTTTAAGATAGTTTCAGATATCCTACCACTAGAAAGAATGTCATTGGTATTTTTTTTTCTTTTTCTTTTTTTTCTTTTTGAGACAGGGTCTCGCTTTGTGGTTCAGGCTGGCCCTGAGCTCAGCCTCCAACTCACATCACAGCAATCCTCCTGCCTCTGCCTCCCGAGTGCTGGGATGACAGGCGTGAGCCACCACGCCCGGCACTGTGGTATGTGGTACTGGTTGCTGCTGGGGTCAGTCTCCACGCCCAGTATGGTATGTGGTTACCGGGGATCGAACCCGGGTCCTTGAGCTTGCAAGACAGGCACCGGAAACACTGAGCTAACTCCCCGGCCCCTGTCATTGGTCTTTTCATGGGAACTGCATTGAACTTGTAGATCACTTTAGAGGAAATAGTCATTTTAATTATATTAATTCTGCTACTTCATGAATGAGGGGATTTTCTTGGTCTCCTAATGCTTTCTTTAATTTATTTTGTCAGTGTTGTCTAATTTTATTATAGAAGTCTTTGTTTGGTGTATTACTATGTCTTTTATTTTTTACAGCTATTGTGAAAATAATTATTTTCCTGCTGTTTTCTTAGCAAGTTTATTATTGATGCTTAAGGAAAATTATTGATGTTTTGTGTATTGAATTTTCATCCTGCCACTTTGCTGAATTTGTTTTAGAACTTTGAAATTCTTTCAGGATGTTCTAAGTATTGTAAATTCTGCAAAGCAGTGTAATTTGACTTCTTCCTCTCTTATTTGTATCCCTTTTATTTCTTTATCCCACATATGTGCTCTGACTAAAATTTAAAGTACTATTTGTAACAGTAGTGGTGAGACAATGAAACCTTTTCACTCCTGATTTTGGAAGGAATTTCAGTTTTCCTATTCAATGTGATGTTGCCTCTGTTTTGTAGTTTGTAGATTTTATTATACTAAGGAATAATTCTTCTATTATTTTCTTTAGGATTTCCATCAGGAAAGGATGTTGAATTTTGTTCAAAGATTTTTTTTGTGCATCTATTGAGATGATAATGTGAGTTTTCTCCTTGGTTTTGTTTGTATAGTATTTTATATTTATCATTTTATGTACAGCGAACCATCCTTGAGTCCCTTAGATTAAAAGCAATCATGATACATGATCCTTTTTATGTACTGATGAAATCTGTTTGCAATAATGTAATAGTACATTTTTGTGTCTGTTCATCAAGGATATCAGTCATCAGTTTTCTTCTTGTTTGTCCAGTTGTTATTCAGTTTTACTATCAAAATGATTTCAGCTTTGCACAATGAATTTGTAAGCATGTCTTCTCTTTCTGTTTCACGGAACAATTTGAACATTGATGTTAGTTCTTCTTTAAAGGTCTAGTAAAATTCAGCAGTATGTAAATCCATCCCATCATGGGTATTTATTTGTTGAGGGAATTTTATACTATTCTCATCTAATTATTTATTATTGATCTGCTTAGACTCTTATATCATCTTGTTCTGATGTTGGTAGGTCATATGTGTCTAGAAATTTATATATTTTTCCATATTCCCCAATTTAGTGATGTACAAATTTTCAGAATACTTTCTGAAGAAAAAACAACATACCACAGTCTGTGGAATACAGCAAATGTAACCCTGAGATGGAAGTTTATGGCTTTAAGTGCCTACACTGCATCCAACAGATATCTAATAAACAATCTAATTATACAGTTCAATGTACTAGAAAAGCAAGAAAGAACCAAATCTAATACCAATGGAAAGAAAGAAGTAATAAAATCAGAATGGAAATTAGTGCAGTAAGGACTAAAAGAACAATACACAGGATCTGTGAAACATAGTTGGTTCATTAAAGAGACAAACGTGAATGAGAAGGCCTTAGCCAAAAAAGACTAAAACAATAAATTAATAAGATTAGAGCCAAAATGCCAAATTGCAACAGATATACCAAATTCCACAGATTTTGAAAAAGCTATTTTCCTAAATTTTGAATCTGTAATAAATTAGTATCCACACTATGTGGTAGGGCTATGATTTTATTGTTTTTCCATATGCAAAGATAATAATCCTACATCAGTTCTGTAAGTAGCCCATCTTTTCCCACTACGTGGTAATGTCTCCTTTGTTTGAACTCCTACACTCTCACGTACTTGAATCTACCTCTGATCTCTTTAACTTATCCTATGTTCTACTAATGTCAGATTAATGTATAATGTACTATAATAATCCTGATATATCACAGAAGTTAGCAAATGCTTTTGCACTTCATGTCCTGCTGTATATGCTTGACTGTGACTCACACATATCGGATTTGTAAGCCACCTCAGTCTGAATTTTCTTCCAGGCACACACCGTGTTTTTTCTCTTCCTATTTCTGACATGTGATAGGATGTTTCCTAACTTTCTTATGTTTGTACTGCTTGTTTATATTTCTGTTTATTTTTGTTCTTCTTTGCAGGGATTTTGTAGGTTACTTTGTATATGTACATTTTCCTTGATTATTTTGTCCTCAGTCTTTGTAAAGTAAGAAGTGCAATATACATAACTTAGGATGCATAGTACCTCTAAAACTGATACATGGAAACTGTGTAGTCTCCTTTAAAAAGTTAAGAATTTTAATTTTATATGATTTAGGTTTATCTTTCCTTGTGCTTATTCTGATACATCATACTGAAGTTGATGGAGTTGTAAATGAAGCTTCCATAAGAAATGTAAAATGCCTAATTTAATTTAGATAGTTTTTATGTTAATCTACATTATTTATAAAGGATTCACTTTGAAGAATTCAATTTTCAGCATGAATAGTTCAATATCCAGGTATGGCATGATTTGGGAAACAGTTTAATTACAGTTAAGAAAGAAATGTCATGAAACTTGTGAAGCATTTTCATAACAAAATCTTACAACTATTTGTGAAAACATGTAAGGCTTTCTACCTGAAGATTTATAAAATTTATGTTGAATAAATAACAAATAAAAGAGATATTTTAATATTTTAGTGTTCAAACATAAGTGAAATTTACTTTTCTATTCACCTACTGATTTTGTAGTTACTTAGCTATCTCAATAGAAAAAGTCATCCAGAAATTAAATTTTCTATAAAAGCATACTTAACTGTACCTTGATTTAGTGATTTTAATATAGTGTTAACATATAAATCATACATTAAAGAGAATACTAGTGGCTCTATGTTCTCTGCTTTGAATTATACAGTGTACTGTTCTTTGTTTAGGATTAGCACTACATTTAGAGTCCAGATGGCAGTTATTATAAGAGGCAATTTGCCAAAATTGTACCTAATTAATATTCATTTAATGCGCACAGAAGTCAAAGGATTTCGTCTTTGTTCTTCCCTTTAATGTTGCCTTTCATATACTCCCATTGCATACTTTTGCTAATTCATTTTTTCCTGGCAACACAGCTTTCTGTCAGATTTTTCCTTTTCAGATATCTACTTACTCCAGTTCCTGGCTCTAAGCAAAGTTTGGAAATGCATCAGTCAGGGAAAGTTGTCAAATTATTCCCTATGCACAAAAGCTGGGTGCTGATTACAGTTACTTCCATTACTAGCCCTACAAGATTTGAGGGTTTTTCTGTAGTACCGGTGCTACTTGCCCTCACATAATATTACAATTGCTAAATCCTACTAGTGTTACATTGCATAAAATAAAATCTGTGTTTTTGAGGGTCTTATGTTCTACATCTATAGAATTGTTATAGGTAAATGTAGTGTACAGTAACTATTTATATAAAGAAGATAATTTGACACTTTGAAGTTTACCATTGTTTAGTGTATTGAAAATAACTGACTAAATCACCAGCATATGAGAAAAACAGGTCAGTGTTACTTTCTGCTGGGCTCCAGGCAAGACCTTGAGGACCCAGCAAGCACATACCCCTCCCCAGCTCCCCCAGCTGACATGTCTGCTCACCTGATACTGCATCTATGCTGGGAGGGCCTGAGCAGTATGCACCTTTCCCTCAGCCAGTACTGGCTCCTGCCACACCCCACAGCAGTGCCAGGAGTTCCCTGGAAGTGCACGCCCCACTCCAAGCCTCTCACCATCGCTTGAAGCCTGGAAACATGACTCAGTTTCCAGCCCTTCAGCTCTTCACAGCACATGGCAACAAGACTGAAAATCAACAGACTTATGTGGTCAAAAAAGAAACCAACACCTGGGAGATAACTTTCACTTCAACAGTGAAGTCATATCTTTCCACAGAGACCAGGTGACAGAAAGATTTGGGAAACAGATTGCGGAAGGTAAGAGCTAAATCAGACTCTCCTGGTATCCCCTGGGAGGCTCAGGATCAGACCAGAAAGATCACATAGCTTGTATTCTGTTGTGGGAGGTGAGGGTCAGTGAAAATAACCACCAGAAGTAGCAGTCTTGATGAAGAAGCTATTTCATTTAGTGCTTTGTTTGAGCCTGGGTACTGCTGCTGCAAGCAAACAAAGAAAAAATAAAAACCCACACACAAAAAGACAAAAATTACCTCCTAAAACACCCAAATTATCCAAAATAGGCACAGATAGCATTGAAGGGTAGGACATCACAATCTACATAATAAATCTGGAAGGTAAAACAGTTCCATAAGGTGCTTGGCAAAGATACAGTGACCATACTGAAACAAAGATCATTAAGTCCAGAGGAGAAACTAATAAACAAGTAGTAGAGCTAAAGAGATGCAAGACATGATTGACTATCCAGCATCAAAAAGAATGAGAGTCCATAAGTTTGAAAGAGAAATCCAAGAGATTAAAATTATGATTGAAAATGCAGGTAGCAAAAGCAACTAATGTGAAGACAAAGTGTCAGACCTAGAAGACAGGGCTGTGGCCAACAATCAGTTCATAAGAGATACTTTAAAAGCAACATAAAAACTTTAAAACTGAATCCATAGCTCATAGATGACTCAAAGCGTGCCAATATTGGAATTATCAAACCATCAGAAGACAGCTCAAGTGCATAATTAGCTTGTTTACACATCTACTAGCAGAAGGCTTTCCAGGTAAAGAAAACAAATTTAACAGAAGAATAAATGAAACTTAAATAGCTATGATTAGAGGAAAATACACCCTATACCATATAATGTTCCTGAGTGGGCAAAAACAGTATAATTAAAATGGCTATATTTCTGAAAGTAACATACAGATTTAATGTAATCTCTATCATAATATCAATGTTATCTCTCATAGACTAGTGAAAATAATACTATATTGAATCAGAAGAGACTCAGAATAGCAAAAGCAGTCTTGGATAACAAAAACAACATATGTAGCATCAAAACCCTGGATTCAAACATACACTACAAAGCTACTGTAATTAAATAAACATGGTAATGACACAAGCATGTGGATCCATAAAACAGAACGGAAGAAGTAGAAATGACCCCAGACACATACAGCTGTTAGATCTTTGACAAAGGAGCCAAAATATGCACTGGAAGAAAGATATCCTCTTTCACAAATAGTGATGGGAAAATTGGACACTAACATGAGTTGAGACCCATATATCTCACCGTGAACTAAACCCAAATCAAAATGAATCAAATATCTGAATGGTAAAACAGAAACACAATCTACTGGAAGGTAGACTAGGTATGACTCTTGAATACATAGCCATGTGCAATAACTTTCTGGAAAGAACACCATGGAACAAGAAAAAACAGAGTCAACAAATGGGATCATATCAAAGTACAAATCATCTGTGCAGTAAAGGGAACAGCCAACAGAGACAATCTATACAATGGGAAAGATTGTTGCAGCTATTCCATGGACAAAGAACTTATATCAAATATTTATAAAGAGCTCGAAATAATTAAACACCAAAAACTAAAAGACCAAATGGAAAATGAATATAAATAGCTCTCAGAAGAAGTACAAATTGGCAATAACAATATGAAGACAATGCTCATCATCACCTGCCATCAGAGAAATGCAAATTAAATCCAAATCAAATACCGTCTTACTCAAGGAAGAATGTCTACCATTAAATTTCTCATAAATGCTGGAAAGAATGTGGAAAAAAATTAACCCATTTATTTTGGAATGTAAACCAGTACAATGATTATCAAAGTCATTGTGGCGATTCCTCAAAAAACTAAAAATATAAATTCCATTTGATCCAGGTATCCTGGTCTGAGGTATCTTCCTAAAAGTTTTTAAATCATAATATTGCAGGGATACGTGCATATCCATGTTTATAGCAACACAATTTATAATAACAAGATCTTGGAAGGAGCATATATGTCCGTCAATAGAAAATTGAATAAGGAAAACGTGGTACTGATATGCAATGGAATAATTTGCTGCTGTAAATAAACTTGAGGTATCACTACATGAGATGCAACATGAGAATGTAATATAAGTGAAGTAAGTCAGATACACAAGTTCAAATACTGCATAATTTCTCTTCATATATGTATTTATACAAATAAAAAACAAAATTCAAAAGTGATGAAATAGAAATTAGGAAGAATTTCAAATCCTTCCTCAAATTATATTCTATGGTTTAAAAAGAATAAAATGTACCAATTTCACAATAAAGTTAAAAAATGCTGCAATATATATGCTAACTTGTTTCATTTACACAGATGGTTTACCTTACTTTGTTGAAATGAAAGTCTGGGTCATCATCAGTTTCTTTCTTTCTTTCTTTCTTTCTTTCTTTTTTTTTTTTTTTTTTTTTTTTTTTTTTTTTTTTTTTTTTTTTGTAATTCAAATCTTTATTGGTACATTGTGAATACACGTCATCATTGCATTCAACATTGAGGGTTTGTACCAGAACATGACATGACCTGATTCTCATTTTTTGCTGTTTCCCTACCCACCCTGCAACCCCCACCCCCTATATACATAAGTTTTGTTTCCTTTTTTAAAAATTACTGTGCATTCTTTTTCTCCTCATTATTCACCCCTACAACCTCTTTCTTTTTAAATATTTTCTATTTCACAATATCAACTATATATACTAGAACTCATTTACATCTTCTTTTTCTCATACCAGAGAAAAAATATATTTACACATCTGTGATCTATTTATTTCACTTATGAGGATGTCCTGAAGGTACATCCATTTGATTATCAATGACTCAATCTTATCATTTTTAGTGGTAGAGTAATACTCCATTCTGTAAATGAACCACAACTTCTTTATCCAGTCTCTAGCTGATGGACAGTTTGGTTGCTTCCAAGATTTAGCCATCACAAACTGAGCTGCTATAAAAATGGGTACCCATATTTCACTGTGATATGAATCTTTTAATTCTTTTGTATACACACCTAGGAGAAGAATGACCGGGTCGAATGGGACCTCTAATCCTAGCTTTTTGAGAAATATCCACACTGATATTGGTTTATGTCATCGTGGGTAACTAATTTGAAGATAATAGTATGCAGTATAATAACTATTGTTATTTTTTATTTGCATATAAAATATTTTATTTTTTCATTAAAAAAGAAAAGTACAGATCATCTATGGCACATGTCACAAGTTGTAGTTTGCACATATTAATGAGTTTATGTGATCTTTTGGGTTCCTTCCTGTGGAAGCCACTGTAATTTTGTACTTGAATATTACCTTATCAAGGTTGGAAATAATGAAAGATTTATCAAAAAGTGAAAATAACATAAGAAACCGGAGCATGTAAAATTACACTTCCTCCTTTTTGGTTAACATAATGGACCAACTTATTAAATTGCCTCTTCCTGGTAATTAAGAAAGGGCTCTTAGATGTCCCTAGTGAATAATATCTCCTGCAGGGGAGATGTCTTACTTTGGAAGATATTCCCAGGAAAAAGCCCAGGAATTCTTTTAGTCCATTTGACTGCTACACTATGGACTTCAGTTAGCCCAAACCTCATTTTTTTTTAACCTGGAAATGATTCTTCTTTGTGTCCAAGGCCATTTGCATTTCCGCAGAAAGCAAGAATTCTGAAAATATGATATTCAGGCACTCTTAAAAAACTTAATTTTTTTCTCTCTCTCTCTCTTTCATTGTTTTTTTTTTTTGTACCAGGGATTGAACTCATGACCTGATGCTTGCAAGACAGGGACTGGAACCAGTGAACTAAATGCTCAGCCCAAAGACTTAAATTGTATTAACATCAGTATTTTGACATTTTATCTAATAATATGATGTTTATTATGCATCACAATATACTCTGAGCCAGTGAGAACCTGAACAGGTAATAAGTGCAACATTCATAGTACAATAATTTGAGGAGAATTTATTTGCTATGTGATTTGGCTGCTCATAAAGATGTGGACAAGGTATGTGGGAAGCCCAAGACAGTGGAAGAACTAATGGACTTTGACCTTCTTACCATTCCTAGTGCTGAGAGAGACAAATAGATACAACTACTAATTAAACTCAAAAGGAAATAGATTTGTGTAAAGACATCTGTGTTAAGACCTTCCACTTTCTCTTGTGAGACACAGTAGAATTATAAGGCACCCAGAGTAACAAATTTCCTCACTCCTGTGTCTCCTCTGGTCTTCTGCTATTGCCCATTGGTTGAACTCAACTGAAATCCAGAAAAATGTGTCTTAGTTATGTTTTTCATTGTTGGGGCAAAATACTCAAGATAAAGAAGTGGAAGGATTAAAGGTTTATTTCAGCTCATAGTTTGCAGAGGGTTCAGTCCACATTTACTTGGCTTTAAGGCCAGAAGAAACAGTCCATGGAAGGTTAGGCAGAAAAGCACCAAGCTTGCCTTCCATTGTTTACTCTACATTTCATCCAGGCTACTAGCATTGGATTGTTGCCACCTACAACCAGGATTGAGCTTCTCATCACTCACAAACAGAATAATACTAAAGCATTTAGTATCCTAATTCTGCAATCATGCCCTTAATCTACACTCACACACACTAGATCCAGCCACCTTTAAAAATACCACTTATGAGTACATGAAGCTTTGGAGGACATATAGATATATAGAGATATAAATGGAATTTTAGTGATGTAGTTTACACATATGAGCCTCCTGAGGCACAGAGTCTGAAGTAAATATGCAGTGAATTGCAAACCATAAACAAGTTAGATATACTTATTTAAAATTTGGATTTAACCAATATCTTTACATATATTATTGCCTTCATTTTAATGTCAATAGAGAAGTTTTTTTTTTTTTTTTTTTAGACAGGGTCTCACTCTGTAGTTCAGGCTGGCCCTGAGCTCAGCCTCCAACTCACATCACAGCAATCCTCCTGCCTCTGCCTCCCGAGTGCTGGGATGACAGACGTGAGCCACCACGCCCGGCACTGTGGTGTGTGGTACTGATTGCTGCTGGGCCTTAGTCTCCACACTCAGTATTATATATGGTTAACTGGGGATTGAACCCGTGTCCTTATGCTTGCAAGACAAGTGCGCGAACCACTGAGCCAAATCCCCGGCCCCGAGAGAGAATATTTTTATATGCACTTTTCTGATAGGAAGTTAAAGCATATGTTTAATTTGACCTGAGCCACAGAGATAATCAAATGAAATCTAGGTTCATAACTAATACTTCATTCCTTTTTGGTCTAAAAATCTTTGTTATTTGCTGCCATTGACTGAGAGCTTGTTAAACTTAATCCTATTGACTATCCTAATGGTTAGTTGCTATTATTATCCTCATTTGACCAAGAAAAGAAATTGAGATACATAAGTAACTTGAGGTTGTAGGGCTAATAAGAGACAGAAGAAGAATTTGAATCCAAGAAGACTCACCTAAAGCTCATATTGTTAACCATTGTACAACAATATCTAGTGATTTTGCATTTGTTTTCTAAATTATTTTATTAGATTTCACTTGTTACCTTTTCCTTAACATTACAAAGCATCAATTAAAACAAGTCACTTAAGTCCTTTCCTCCTAACCCCTATCATGGTCATTAAATGAAAGAAGTCCCAACCTGTAAACAGTTACCTGAACTCTTCCATCTTTCCTGAGGAAAGGAAAGTACCTTTATTCCCCTTAGTAATAATAGCCTTCTGCCCCTGTCTGGACCAGCATCTTTCCTCCAAGACTGTGGTAGTTTGTTATAGGCACAATTCTCACCTAAACACTTGCATACTTTGATATGAAAAATTCCATTTTCTTTTACAAATAAACCCCAAACTACTATAAACTTTACAGTAAAATCTTGCAGTAGGTACTTCTAAATTTGTTTTAATGTAATTAAGGAAGTCTTAAGTCATAACATATCATCTAACTCTGGCTGGATGGCTTTAAATTTTATTTTATAATTTGTATTTTATTTCATACCTACATTTCAGATTAAGTTTTAGAAAGTACGTAGAAATGGTGAAAAGAGCATCAAAATAATCAACAATCTTGTAACTTACAGATGAAGACTGTTTACATTTTGATATAAAATTTCCTGGAATATTTTCATATATGTGTTTGTGCTTTCATTCCTTTCTCATAGCTGAGACAAAGTACCTAACACCCACAAGTTAAAGGGAAGAAGGTTTATTTTAGCTCCCAGTTCATAGATGATTCATTCCGTAGCTGCTCTCGCCCTTGAAATCCCACCCAGGATTCAAGCCTGTTGGTTGGTGCCACCCGGACTCAGTGGTGCTTATATCTTTAGGAATTTCTTCCATAAACTCCCAGAATTGTGGTAAACTCCCAGAATTGTCCAGACACTGGGCCATTGGGCCACTTCTTACTCAAGTTGACAAAACAGTTAACTATCACAGTGTGTGTGTGTGTGTGTGTGTGTGTTTTAGGTGAGAGTTAAAAATATTTACAAAATGGTTTTAAATGGTGATTCATGATCACTGATGAAGTAAATTAAATAATAAACAGAATCCATATGGATATCCATATATAAAGAGCAAATATTTTTTTAAAGACAGGTCTTGCTATTTAGTTCAGGCTGGCCTTAAGCTCACTGTGTAGTCCAGGTGGCCTCAAATAAACTTGCAGAAATCCACCTGCCTCTGCCTCCCCAGCGCTGAGATTACAGGTGTGTGCTCCCATGCATGGCACCAGATTTAATGTACTGGGGAATGCTTCCAGATTAATTTTATGCATGTGCTTGCATGTGTGAGTGCACACACCCTTGAAACCATTTCAGAAAAGTAGCATCATGCTTTATAGACTTCTTTGTGACCTGATTAATCACTATGTAATAGTCCCTTGTTTAAAGATAGAGCCTTAATTTTAAAAATTGATTATTTTATTTTTAATATTTTATCCATAAGTTCAATAAATATTTTTATAGTTATATATTTATGATTTCTCATTTATCTTGATCTGCTGTGTGTGTGTAAAAAGAAATAGGCATATTTAAGTTTTTTGTGTGTGTGTTTACCGAGGCTTGAGTGCAGGGCCCTGAATATTCCAGGCAAACATTGTACCAGCTAGGTGCATCTCCTGCACATGATAAGGTGGTTTTTCTTTGGGAGGGAGGGTGTTGTTGAGCCGCTGGTTTAGATTTCGTAATCTTCCTACCTCAGCTTTCTAAATAGCTGATATTAGAGGTATGGGTCTCCATGCCTGATTAGCTTTAAGCTTTTGGTACATATTCCATATTATTTCTAAGGAAAAACTACTAGCTTTCATTCATCCTGGTAGTGTGTGAGTGTCTGTTTTTCAATGCACATACTTTTACTAGATATTATTATTTTAAATGGGAAATGGCAATTTTAAGAGAAAATTGTACTATTCTTAAATTTTTGTTTGTTTTATTACCAGTATATTTACTATTCTATGTTCAGATGTGATTAGCAACTAAGGCTATATAATTACAGAAACATTGCTTGATTGAACTATTCTATGTTAGTGTTTATATGGAGAGGAAAATTAGAAATATTAGTGAATGAATTTTCATGGACAAAGGGAGTATACCTATTATAATATTCATTAAATGTACGATCATAAATGTAAATAGTTCCCTTAAATGTGACTTCATTGATAGTTTTAACATTAGCACTTTAAAAATAAGTAGTCATATTTTTGGTTTCTCATTTTATGTTATTTAAATTTGTGTCTGACTTATTTTAACTTTGTAATGTCAAGGTGTATCCATTTTCCAACAAATGATTCATTTATCTTTATGGTAGAGTAATAGACCATTTTTTTAAAAAGTGGTCATATCCTACTTTAAAATATCTACAATGTAATGTAAATATCATAATGATTTGTGGAGGGGTTTTGAGAAAAGGTCTTGCTATGTAGTTGAGGATGGCCTTGAACTCACTATATAATCCAGGCTGGCCTTGAACTCATGGTGATCATCCTGCCTTAGCCTTCCATGTGCTAGGATTACAGGTGTATGTTACATGCCTAGCTTTGTAATGATTTGATTCATATTATCATTGACTTCAAAAATACATAAACTATTTCTAAATGTATTAACAAGTGGAACATTTAGTGCTTAAGAGGAATTGATCTATTTCTCTTTATATAGATATTTATATAGACTTTTTGATTTTCAGATTAAATTTTTATAATTTTATATACAAATGTTAATCTCTTATACTCTAAGGCTGTAAGTGTTGACTGTTATTTATGGAATGAGTTATAATAAATTTTTTGGAATAAAGCTCATCAAAACAACATAAAGAGGTGATAGAAGTCATCAAAGTATGTTCTATTCAGGACCAAATCTACCAAACTGAAGCTCATTAATATCTATCACCAATTGGGCCGGGGAGTTAGCTCAGTAGTTCCAGCGCCTGTCTTGCAAGCGCAATGACCCGGGTTCGATTCCCCGGTAACCACATACCGTAGTGGGTGTGGAGACTCACCCCAGCAGCAACCAGTACCACACACCACAGTGCCGGGCGTGGTGGCTCACGCCTGTCATCCCAGCACTCGGGAGGCAGAGGCAGGAGGAATGCTGTGATGGGAGTTTGAGGCTGAGCTCAGGGCCAGCCTGAACCACAAAGCGAGACCCTGTCTCAAAAAACCTAAAAAAAAAAAAAAAACTATCACCAATGAAAAGATTAATAAAATAACATAGGCATATTATTATTTTTGACGAGTAAAATATAAAACGTTATTGGAAAGTAGATGTGATAAAAATAAGGTGATTTTAAACTTTTAAAAAATTTTACAGTAAAATACAAATTTCCATATTAATATTACCTTTAAAATACTACCCCTTTGCTTTGAACATAGTCATCCCATTGTTCTTGCCACTTTCTGAAGTAGGCCTGGAATCCTCTTTTGTGAGCGTCTTTAATAGTGTTGTTGAAGCTACTTTGACGTCCTGAATTTCTAAACTTTTACCTTTCATGATCTTGTTGACTTCGCGAAAGAACCAGCATCATATGGTTCTTGATGTGATGAATAAGGTAAAGACAGGTTGTAAGATCTTTACAAATCTGCACTCTAAGAAGTACTGACTGCATTTTTAAAAATCTTTATTGGTACATTACATAAACGCATCATGATTGCACTCCATAATGGGGATTTGTACCAGTATAAGACACAATTTAATTCTCAATTTTTCCCGTAGTCCTACCTACCCTACCGCCCCCCATATACATAAAATTTGTTTCCTTACTTTTTTGTTATAATCTCATTATTTTTTTTGATTGCACCTCATAAAGACATTGACCATATATCTTTTTTTAAAAATTCAAGTCTTTATTGGTACATTATATGTACACATCATGATTGTACTCAACAGTGAGAATTTGTAGCAGTATATGACATTACTTAATTCCCATTTTTTCCCATAGCCCTACCCACCCTGCAACCCCTACCCCCTTGTATACATAAGCTTTGTTTCCTTTCTTTTTCATTATCATCTCATTATTTTACCCCTTGTTATTTACCCTTACATTCTATTTCCCTTTGAATATTTTCAATTTCACAATATCTACCAAATGTTCTAGAACTCATTTACATCTTCATTTTTTCATATCACAGAAAAAATATGATATTTACGCATTTGTGACCTATTTATTTCACTTATAGGATATACTGAAAGTACATCCATTTGAGTATAAATGACACAATCTTATCATTTTTATGACAGAGTAATACTCCATTCTATAAAAGAACCACATCTTTTTTTATCCAGTCTCCAGTTGACCATATAAATCTTAATCACTTATATCCTTTACAATGATAACTATTTCTTAGTGTTAGTTTCATAGATGAATTTAGTTTTATTAAAAAAAAGATTTTATAACTCTTTTCTAAATTTCTCTTTTTAAATCAAAGCATACTCTGAAATGAAAGAATTTTGCTCCAGGAATGGCCCCTAATCTTAAATTTTTTTGAGTCGAATGCCAAAATTACAAAGTTTTATCATTCAGTAATTATCTTAATGACCTATTATCTATTAATTCAGTTAGGTTCTCTTTATATTTTGTTAAAGTCAAAGAATTAGAAACTATGTAAGTTACAGAAGAAAGTCATTCATTTTATCAACTTTATTAAGACACTTTCAAATTGTCTATTTGTCATATTATACACATTTCCATCCCTCATCAGTTTACTAGAGTGAAATTGCTGATTGCTGAGAAATATACTTTTCTTTGGTAAAATTAGAGAAGAAGGTGGTGAATGGGAGCTGGGCAAAGGTATCCTGCAGATTCCAAGTGTGATTTTAAGTAGTCAACTGTTAGAAGGGAGTTCATATGAAACCTAAAGTTCTGAAATTATTTTAAAATCTCTACGGCTACAAACATATAAAACATGTTACTGTAATAAATAGTGTTGGAGATTATGAAGTTATATATATATTTCTGTATTTACATATAGAAAAAGTAAAGTACAATTCCTAAATGATAAGACCATTTCAGCTCCACTATAATCCTGTAGGACCACCACTGTCTGTGCCTTCCATCACTGACCACATTCTCAACATGCAGCATGTGACTGTGATGGGAATCGTAGAGTGCAAAGTGGAGGCAGTTCCAGGAGACAGACTGGGGCCCCAACAAAGACAAAAAACAAATGATAGAATGCAGCAAACACTAAGACATAAGACCTGTTTCTATATCAAATTCGTAGTCAAACATTTCCTTTTGTGTTGAATCAATTATATTTTTAGGCTTCTCTTTTCATATTTATTTTGAGCCAACCTTCTGCTTGTCTGAATTGCACTCATACTTCTGGACTTTTTCCTTAAATCTTTCTGGAATAGCTCATCCTTTGACATAACTTTCTGAAATAGAGTATTTATATCCTATATCAAATTAGTTAGAACTTATCATATTATAATACATTATTTGAAGTTTTGTTCTAAATTTGTGTAGTTTCCTCTAGTGTATTGTGCTCAGTTGATTAAGTTTTCTGGCATATGGTAAGTACTATGTTAATACTCATCTGATTTAAAGTTCTAAAATTTAGCACACCATGGCTTTGAAAGTCAGAAAAACTGAAGTGTAGGAATGCCAGACCTAATCTACAAATAACTTGATAGAGAATGAGATTGATTAGCATGACCCCCTGCTATTTTCTTTATATTAACTCTACGCTTCTTTTAAAATTGTTCATTTTATTACCAGCTAAATGGAGAATATTCTATTGTTTATGAAAAGAGGGATCAACAATGGCCTTGATTATACAGTCATTTAGCAACTTTGTAATTACCAAACACCGACGTATGTCTACCACAGATTTTGGTCATTTTAGCTAAAAACCCATTAGGTTGTTGCTACTATTAAATTTTCAGTGTTATAAAGATTTTCATCCTAATGTAAGAGCTAATAACCTTGAAACTATTTCCTTCTTTTGCTTCTACTAAATATCATTTGTGTTTATTAGTAGGAGAAACATTTTCCTACACAATATCTTCTTCACTGAAACATATCCCAGAGAGTTGCAAGTCAGGAAAATAATCAAACTTTTAGGTCATTAAAGTTTCTAGAGGTGTAAGTTTCTATTGGACTTCATATGAGGAGCTTTTTTGCTTTCCCACTCTATCAAATTTCTCAAAATATTGCATTTGAACTGGAAGATTTAACTGATGTTTTCTAAATTTTGAGTTTGTAGTAATCTTATATTTATTTACTTGAGGCTATAAAAGATAAAACAAATGCAGCATAAGGACAGGGAGTAAATCGAATGGAGAAGAAAATGATTTACTCTAACGCTTGACACAATCTGCAACCCATAGGCCAACCATTGTTGCTGTTCCAGTATGAGTCTGGAACCATTTTTTGAATGATCAAATTAAAAATTCAATGTCTGTATATTGGATAATCTATCATAGATTAGCTTATAAATTAATAAAGTATATGCAAATATTGAGAATTATACTTTAGAATTGTTTAAAATGACAAAGTGATAATTATATATTATCAAGTGAACAAAGCAAACTATAAAATATGATCTTCATGAAATTTTAGAAAGGTTTAAAAAGCTACTATTTTGATGCTTTAAAATGGTTATGTTCTCTTATATTTAGGTCAAGTACTATAATTAAATTTGAATATTTCCTTGATCTCATTAGCTATCATTTTCTTCTTATTACTTAAGGAAAGCTTGCATTTTGATAGGTAAATAAAATTTCATATCCTCTGCTGTGGTTTATGCCTAGATGTCCCTCAATGCCTCACACAATCAGAAGTGTAGCTTTATGGTGGTGATTCCATTATGGAAGCCATGTGCTCACAGGAGGAAATTGGAGGAGGTATTTGAACATAGGATCGTTACTCATCAGTGGATTATTTCACTGATGAGTTCATAGGTAGCTGTGATGTTGTGAAGTGAAGCCTGGTCAGAGGAAGTGGGCCACATGGCTTAGAAGGTCTATCTCTTCTGTCTTCCTTTACTGTCTCTCCCTCTTTCTCTCTCTCTCCTCCATGTCATAATCTGTTTTTCCTCTGCCATGCTTAAAGCCACATGACCATGGACCAAAACGTCTACAAACTGGAACCAAAATAAATCTGTCCTTCCTTAAATTGTGGGTGTCAGTGTTGAGTCCAAGTGATGAGAAAATCACTAATACATCTGAGAAGAATTCTACCCTCTACAAAATTCCTGTGAATTCCTTAGTCCTGTGTTCTCATTAATGTCACTTCTGCCTCTACTTTCTTGTCTGCACTGAACTTTTGATCTTACTGAAATCCTACCATGGAAGTCACTTATTCTCAAGGGTAGCACGACCTAAAAGTAATGCCGAATTTTTATAATTGATTTACTCTTAATATGTGCACGTGTATGTGTGCACACACTGATTTGTAAGAATTATACACTTTTAAAAATTTTAATTGATAAATAGGAAGTTTACAAAGTAGTAGTGCTAACACTTTAATATGAATATTAGGCTTCACCCTTCTTAAATGTCCATGCCACTCTGCCAATGACATTATGTTATTTCATTTACTTTAAGTAATGATCCTTCTGACATCCTGTCCAATTCTCTGCCTCTATTTGAATCTTCTTGGTTATCTTTCATCACCTTCCTTTATTTTAACATGACATGGTCCTCACCTATAGAAAAACAAAACTAACCCAATTCCCTTGATCTGATCATTCAGAACAAAGCACAGTTCTGTTCTCCATTGACCACAGGGACATGTTTTATTTTGTAGATTCACTAATGTCAGTCCACTTGTTTAGTAGAAGTAGATGCCCCGGAATTGCCAGAGTCACAGTCGTGTAGGCATGTGACACAGCCTTGAGGAAGACAGAACATAGAAGGCAGAGTTTGCCACACAATTATTTTTAATTCAAAATAGTATGTCAATGTAATATATACGTGTGGTTTATTTATATTTCTTATAAATATTTCTGAATGTACTTTTCAGAAGATAGCTTTAATTTCATTTCCATGAACCTTGCTATAATTACTATGTTTTATAACTACTCTGTTTCAGTTACTATTATTATTGGTACAATCTGCTATTAAAAAGGACTAAAGGTGATAAAATCCAATTATCTACCATTTTCCTCAAAAATATATAGCTTGGACTTACTATATCTATTTTAAATATACATTTTCCCCTAAACTACAAATACTTGAAAAGCAACATTTTCAAAGCCACTGCTGATTAATTATAATTTATCATAATCATGATACACCTTAATCATATTTATTTGAACACTTTCTTCTCTTCATTATAAAGAAATTAATTTGTGCTCCAAGCCATTCCCCTAGGCTGACTGTAAGCCATTTCAACTAGAAATCTTATATACTTAACAGCTGTCTACTATCTGCCAAAGAGAGAAGAACTGTGCTTACCATTTGTTCATACCTGTTTAACTTGGAACCAGGCCTTAGAGCCCATTTTTGTCAGACATTGGAGATCTTTTGTAGTTAGAGTACTATTACTAATTTCCATCCTTTTTTCTAGAGATAAAAAAGTATCTAGAAGAAAATGGATACAACAAGGTATGTGTTTTAATTTACTGTTAGCCATCTCTTGGATGAATTAAGCAAACTTACATTTTGGATTCACTGAAGCTTTTAGATTCTTTGAGATTTTACTTTTTTGGAGGCATCTGTTTGCTCTCTAGTTATTTTTTCTGTATTCCTTACTGGCACTTCACCTTTTAGATTCTTGTAGAGTAACTGAATATAAAGCTTCATATCAACATCTACAAAGAGCTGATGTACTCTCAGTACTTCCCACCTTATTTTATATGAATGGGTCTGAAATTCACAGTCCTGGCTCCTGCATTTCATTATTGTTCCACGGATCCTCTGTTCTACTGTTTTCTAGTCAAAGCCCTACTAGGTATCTTGATTGTCATAAAATCCTCCTCATTATGTTTTCACAGTACTATTATTTCAACAACTTAACCAGCCCATAATATTCTTATAATACAATTTTACTTAAACAGCTGGGAATATTCTTGCTCATGAATTAAAACTGCAAGATGAATAGTTGCAATAGGAAGTCTGGCAAAGCCTCTGTGAGTATCTGCTAGCTAAATCTTCTCTGGATATAAGTAATATTTGTTTTTGAAGATTAGCACTAGTACTTTTTATCACTGACCTTATTATTCTTCATAAAATGAACTCTTAAGATAAAAATACATAACATTTTAAAGATATGTAAATAGTTAAAATTCAATATGTTCTTCAAAAATAATCTTTAGCTAATCTCTGATAAATTGAAATTTGGATTATTATGCTAAGCTAAATGCACAAAGTAATCACTAATAATTTGGGACATTTTGCAGGGTCGGAAATATTTCACAGGTATATATTTCTGTATATTATATATATTATTCTTCCATTTCAAAGCTTCATGTACATTGAATGAGTACCTTTGGAAAATCCCCTAAATTCCTTATTCTTTTCAAAGATAAGATATTTCATCAAGGTGACTGAGAGTTCTGTGCTGAACCTTTACATATACCTTTACATCCAAAGGATGAACATGCAGGATTTTACAAAACTTTTTCAAGTGTAGGCCTGAGAGGCTCAGTTTTGGTCAGCTGCTGTCAGTCAGAGTTTCAGACAATTCTTCCCACCTACAGTGGGGTTCAAAAATGTAGTTTGTGGGTGAGGAGAAATGTTTTTGGTTAACCTTTAGCCAGGCTGCCATGAATAATATTAATTTGTTTTCTGAATCATCTTTCTATTCTGGTTTCTGATTCACTTGTTTTCTCACTGTCCACAGCGTGAAAATTGGAGTTTTAAGCATTTTTCCACACAGATACTAAGCTATGATAACCATAGTGCCTTTACCTATGTACAGAGACCTGATCAAATAATGTTGGTGGTAATGGTCGAGAAGAGTAGGGGGAGATGAGTGCTGAATAAATTAATCACAAGTTAAGTATAAGCTATTGGAATCCCACCTTAATTTAGTAAAAATAATATGATCAGATCTTCACATATTTCCTTATATATGTACCAAATGTTAGCAAACTTTTTTGTTTTTAAATACATACTTCGTGTAGCATAAAATTCACTTTTTTCATAAGTCACAATTTCAAGGCTTTTATTGATATTGATCTTTAAATTCATGAGCATTAGATGTCTTTACATTCATCAAGCCTTTAGTTTTTCTTTTTTTCCACCATGATTTATCATTTTCAGTGTTTGAGTCTTACATCTTTTTGTCTTCCTAAGGTCTTAGCTACTTTCTTTGTTACTAGATACAGAATCTGACACCACAACTTAAAGGAGGCGAGGCTTATTGTGGTCCACAGTTTAACAAAGTTTCAGTCTATGGTCAGCAAACTCCAAGGTGGAAACCACATGGTAGAAGGGCCAGGAAGACGAAAGAGCATTGTGTGGTTGTGGCCAGGAAGCAGAGAAACCAAAGGCAGGGAGACAGACCATCCCCTAGTGACCTGCCTCTTCCAGCCAGGCCTCACCTTCCAAAAGCAGGTTCAGCTGTGGAACTCACAAGTGGATGATTTCACTGATGGTGTGTTGTCCCCTGGGCTCAGTCACTTTCTGCAAGCCCGACCTGGGATTGTGTGCATCCTTTGGATCATATTCTGGATCTCAACCACAACACTATTTGGCTTTTTTAAAAATATTGTTATAAATAAATTTGTGTTCCTAATTTTCTTCTCAGGATGTTAATTTCTAGTGTAACTTTATTGTTACATAAATTTACTATTATGTCTTGTTCTTGTATCCTGAAATTTTACTTGACTCATATTATTAGTTGTAACGATTCCTTCGTGGACTTGTCAGCATTTCCTTTACATAGAATCATGATACCTAAAAATAGTTTTATATTTTCTATTTTAATTTTTGATACTTTAATTTATATTTTTCTTGCCTAATCATGCTGGTAACTAGGACCTCCATTACAGTGTTAAACAAAAGTGACAGAAACAGATATCCTTGTCTTTTTCCACCTACTGGGGGAGTGCTTTCTGGTGAATACTAGACAGTATGATGGTAACTATTTTATTCATGGATACTTTTATCTGAATGACAACAGGAACCTATAACTGCATTATTTAATTCTTTCATTATGAATAGTGTTGCACTTGGTTCAATACCTTTACTGTGTCTGTAGAAATATCATGTAGATTTTGTCTTTCATTCTAGCAAAATGAATTACTATTTTGACTTTGTATGTAAAAAAGACTTGCAGTCCTTGGGTAATCTCGAACTAGTATTGACTATCACTCTCATTATGCTCATTGGATAGTTTCATTAAAGACTTTTATATGCATATTTGTATGAATATTTGTTAATAGTTGCTTTTCTAAATTTTTTTTTCTGGCATAAGTACTATGATAACTATAGTCTTACAGGTTGAATTAAGAAGTGTTTCCTTTTCTTTTATTTTTGAACAGTTTGTGAAGGAATAATATGAATTATTTTGTGAACAGTTGATAAAACTCACCAGAAAAGCTATTAGTCCTGAGCTTTCTTTTTAGAAAAGTTGTAATTATTGATTCAATCTATTTAGTTATTATAGTTCTGTTTAGAATTTCTGTTTCTTTCTGAATCACTTTCAGTAATTTGTATCTTTCTAAGAGTTTTTCCATTTTATACATTTAAGTTCACTTATATGCTGTTGCTCATATTACTCCGGTGTAGTCATTTTTACATTTGCAACAATTATAAAGTAGGTAGTAATGTCCCTCCTTTACTCTTAATTTTTTAAAAATTTGAGTATTATACCTTTTTGTTTGGTTTGGTGTAGCCAACAGTTTGTCCATATTTGTTCATTTTTCAGCTAGTTTTTATATTATGTAGCCAAAGTTTTGCTATATTGTCAGTTTTTAAAGAAACAATTTTTGCATTTTTACTTCATCATTCTCTAGTTTTGAACTTGTTATTTCATTTGTGTTGTAAGCTTTGGGTTTACTATGTTTTTCCTTTCTAGACTTTTAATGAGGTTATTTAAGTTATTTATTTGGGATTTTTTTTTTGTTTTAAAATGTAGGTTATTAGATTGTTTATAAATATAAATAGAACAGTCTTTAGAATAGAACAGGGCTAGATCATAATGAAAGTATACAATGTTATTTGACATAAATTTCTCCATACATATGACTTAGGTCAAGTTAGTTTATATTTTTCTGACTTAGGTCAAGTTAGTTTATATTTTTCTTTTTCACGTTTTCTATATTCCCATTGATTTTCTACTTGGTAGTTTTATGCACTTTTAAATTCTATTGTTGAAGGCCGAGGATTTAGCTCAGTAATTCTGGTGCCTGCCTTGCAAGTGCAAGGTCCCTGGTTTGATCCCTGGTAACCACATAGCAATACTGGGCATGGAGACTCATGCCCAGCAGCAATTAAGACCACACACCACAGTGCCGGGTGTAGTGGCTCATGCCTGTAATTCCAGCACTCAGGAGGCAGAGGCAGGAAGATTGCTGTGAGTTCAGGGCTTGCCTGAGCTGCACAGTGAGCTCAGGGCCAGGCTGAACTCCAAAGTGAGAGCCTGTCTCAAAAAAAACAAAACAAACAAACAAAAAAACATTGAAGTGTTCAATTCCTATTCTTGATTTTTCTTTTACTTCCTTTAGTTATATGAATTATGTATATATATGACATCTATTATTAAGTAAATATATATTTTTATGGTTATATATTCTTTAAAATTAACTCATAATTTCATTCTTCCTTTGATTATTGTTTATACAGAATATATTTTCTATACTTTGGCACTTAATCTATTTGTCTTTGAATCCAAAGTATATCTGCTGTAAAAATATATAATTAAAATAGGTTTTAAAAATTTTGTATTCATTCTGCCAGTCTCCATCCTTTGCTTGGAATGCTTAATTTATTTATATTCAGTTTATTATTGATAATGAATGAATTCTATCTTGTTTTCCAATTTCCCCTTTGTTTGTAACAGGTGTCATTAATTCCTGATCTATTATTCCCCTCATACCTTCATTGGGTAGGAAATTTTCTAGCATGTCATTTGAATTTTTAGCAGTCAAAAATTTCAAGAGGAGCCAAACCATTAGTGTGCATATGTTTTTAAAGAGATTTTTATATATCCCACATGTATGCAAAGAGATAAGCAATTTAATTTACAGAGTTTTGAGCACTACTGAATCTCAAAATCAGCATGCAAAAAAGCATGTCTCCCAGGTTGACTGACTCAAAGCTGAGGAAGAGCAAATGTTTCAGTGAAGTCCAAAGGCAGGAAAAAAGGCCCATTTTCAACAGTTGTTAGGTAGTGAGAATGCTCTCTTACTTGGTGTAGTATTAAAGTTTTAGTTTTCTTTATTCCTTCAACTAGTTGGGTGAGGCTTACCCACTTGAGGCAGTGTAATCTATTTATGTAGAGTACCAAATTTAAATGTTACTCCATACAAAACACATTCGAAGAAACATCCAAAAAAATGTTTGATCCAACGTTTTTCACATAATGACTCAGTTAATGTGATAGACATGATAAAGTGATTATGGAATAATCTGTACCATTTATTGTGCTATGCTTTTGAGTTAATTTTAGTGGTTTCTCTTAGGGCTGCATCACCAAAGTTTATAGCATTCTAGTACAGATTAATAATGATATTTGTGTTTTAAACAAAGCTTTGTTTCTATAAAGCTCCATCTTTGTCCCTCCTGTTTCTCATTACTGATTTTATGTTTTAATGGTGAGTCTGCTTTATATCTTTCTAGGACAATTATAGGCACATCCTCACTTGTTTAAGAGTTCTTGGAGATGGTGGACGTTAAATGTTGCCAGTATTAAGGAGTAGGGAATATCTGTCTCTACCACAATGCACTGATTATACCCACCCCCCACATCGCTTTTTCCTTCAAAAGATTATTCTACCCAGGTTAATATACTATATTACTTAAAATAGCCCTTGTATTTTATAATGTGTCCTTTTAATGTATGCATATCATCATCACATCAAAATATAGCTTGAGTTTATTTTATGGCATTGCATTCCAGGAAACATCTGATATAAAAATGGTTTGGTGGGAACACCTGCAAAGTTTAGGTTTTTACAACTTCCTAGTTTCTTCTGACTTATGTTCAAGGAAAAGAATGACAAAAAGAAAGCAGTGCTTACTCCCATCTAACAAAAACTATCAAGACTAGAGCTTTGAGGAAACTCCATATCTATTCTTATTTACCCTATTAGTTGTAAACATGGTCTTAGAAGGAAAAATAGAAAGTAGTATTAGGTCGATTATTCAAGAACAAATATTAATGATGCTTTCTCATTCATTTGAATTTTTCCTAGTCATTTCACAGGGATTCATGATTATTTCAGCCTAAAGAGGCCATCTGTAAATGAAAATAGAAACCCATGATCACTAGGCTGGGATTTGAGGGAAAATTTAGTATAAGGATTATTTAGTCTGAAAAAATTAATTATTTGAAGAGAGTGAATTTACTTCTCTAAAATTATGAGGAGCAAATGTGACATTGCTATTTGAACTGTTTCTTGATTTTAGTACATGAATTTATTTTCTTCATTAAAACTAAAGCCATGCAAAAATAAACAGGACATATAACACTTCCCCAGACTACTCAATTTCTCTTTCGTCCATATAGAAATGTGTAGTTTCACTAGTTTTCTATGATTTTGCGTGCATAAAATAATTTGCATAGTCATATACTTATTTTTGTTATTCTGTGGTTGGCTTTATTAATCTGCCAGTGTTTTCATGTTACTCAAAAGTAACATTCATTATTTGTAACTGCTGATGAGTATATGCAACAATGTATGTAGTCAATTCTCTTGAGGCACATTTAGGTTCCAAAATTTGCTAATGTAATAAATGGACAGCTGGCTTTTCTTCTTTAACTTTTATGTAAGGGAACAAACTTTTTCTAATAAGTATGTTGAATTCAGTATTTTTGTTATAGTTATTAATACGTTTACATTTACTTGTATCATTTTAGTTTGTGTTTTTTCTATTATATATGTACATGCACATAGCATGTAACAGTCCTTCTTATCCAAGGGAATACATGGTAAATGAGAATACAGATATTACTACGTTCTATATGTGTGATGATTTTAGCTATAGATAAATATAAAATTCAACTTATAAATTAGACAAGACTAATGACAATTTACTGTAGATATTAGCAACCTCAGTATGTGCTTTTTCTTTTTTTCTTATATTTCTTCTATTTCTCCTTGAGGTATCTGATTTGCCAACATCACTGCTCTTGCTCCACAATGCCATTTTTTAAGAATAAAAAAGGTTACTTGAGCACAGGAACAATGATACTTTGGGAATTAATTAAATAAGTGACACAGCACCAAGTGCTATATAAAGGGATGATTTGTGTCCAAAACGGGACAGAGCAGTATGCCATGAGATTTCATTATGCTATTCAGAATAGTGTGCACTTTAAAGCTTATGAATCACATATTTCTGGAAATTTCCACTTAATTTTGGACAAAGGTTGTAACTGAAACCGTGTGAAGCATAACCATGGATTGGGATTAATACTCCAAAAACCATGTTGTAGTCAGTACATTTTTTGCTAAGTATCTTGATTCTTATACATACTGACAAAGATTGGAACATCATTTTAACATGTATCTTCACATTGTATGTCATTCACACCACAGTGGCCAGAGCACGCTCCTCAACTGAAGAAACACACTGTTGATCCACATGCATTCTAACACTCAGAATCAGTGTCTTCACATACATGCACTACAGTGTGGTGAGCATTCACTGAAATAGTACTGACAAACTACCAGTACTAGAAATATCTTTATACATGAGTATTTACATATTGCACTACACATAACACAGTGTATTAAATACAGCCAATTACTGAAATACCAGTTTCCTGATTAACATGCACAAGGGACACTCCTAGCAACATTCTTCAAAATGCATCATTACAAGTGAATTCTAAGTGGCACAGTGTGTTGAAAATACTCTTAAGCAGTGCTGCCTGGATGTAATCAAAATCTCTCAGCCTTAACACATCTTTTGTATGTATATCTTTTTGGTATGCTCAACATATTCATTCACTAAAATTAGAATACTATGTTAAAATGAATGAAAATATGGAAACATCTCTTATACATGTATGATTAAGTAGTTTTTCACATGTGGCACAGAATTATGAACACTTTATGTGAATTTGTAGTAAAAGTATAAAACATGAGGTAGACCCTCTCTAAATTTTTGGTGTACTGTACAATGTTAGTAAAGGTAATGCTAACCTTCAGAACTTTTTCATTTTACATGGCTGAAACTTTCTGTCCACTAAATAACGACTCACCATTTCCCTTGGCTGTAAATCTCGGGTAATAGCAAAACACTGCCTGCTTAGAGGTCTCTTATTTAGATGTCTCATACAAGGAGAATCATGCAGCACTATTCTGTGACTGGGTTATGTTACTTGAATAAATACCCTCTAGGTTTATTTGTGTTGAATTTCTGTTTTGTGACTTAATAATACATTTGTATGTATCATATTTTCTTTGTGTAGCAATTGATTGGCATTTAAAATTCTTTCTACCTCTCATCTATTGTGAATGGTGATGAATGAATATGATAAATGGAAATATTTCTTCCAGATTCTGATATTATTTCACATAGCAGTTTACCATTTTTAATTCATGTTAATAATACGCAGAGGTTCTGACTTTTCCACATCTTTATATTTTGTTTTTTAAATATTTTTAAATTTTATTGTATATATTTATAGTATTGTGTATCATGATTACATTCAACATGAGGAATTCATACATGAAATTATTCAATTACATTTTTTATGACCTGCTCATCACCCTACTTCTCCCTGCACTCTGTAGAAAGTGAGCGATACAGCAAGAGCAAGAGATGGTGGTAGATATATATGGACACATATGTGTGTGCACGAGTGTGTATAGAGCGTGATGATCACATTCCTCACGGAATGTGTATTTGCACAGCACTTCACAATCTGCGCCCACTTTTCATTAATTTATGTTGCTTCTCCTCCTTCCCCATCCCTCTGTCTTCAGTCACATCTTTTTTGGAGAAATATGAATTGATATACTTGGATCATTTTAAATCAACTTATTTTTTCACTATTGGATTACATGAGATATTCATGTATTTTAGATATATTTGGCAAATATTTTCTCTCACTCTGAAGATGAACATTTTGTTTTCTAGGCTGATCCATTTGCTTTGCTGAGCTTTTTAGTTGGACAAGGTTCTACAAGTCTGCTGCTTCTTTTGTTGTCTGTACATTTGAAACTGTGTTTGATCATCAAAATATCACAGTACAATGTCTAAAATTTTCCAATATCTTCATTAGAAGTTTAGTTTAAGTGTTTAATTAATTTTGAGTTGATTTTCACCTGTGATATAAGATACAAATCCAGTTTTATTTTTACATGTAGGTATCCATTTTCTCAACAACATAACAGATATTCTCCTTTCTCCATTATTATTTTTACTGAAATATTTATTGGTACATTACATATACACATCATGATTGCACTCCACAATGAGAATTAGTACCAGTATATGATACAACTTAATTCTCATTTTTTCCCATAGCCCTACCCACACTACCACCGCCAACCCCTATATACATAATCTTTGTTTCCTTTCTTTTTTGTTATAATCTCATTATTTTTGAAGCTTCACCCTATTTCACTTTGAGTATTTTCTATTTCACAATATATAACATACAATACAAAAATTCATTTACATTTTTATTTTCTGATACCAGAGAAAAGATGCCATATTTACATATCTGTGACCCATTTTTTCACTTAGGAGGATATCCTCAAAGTATGTCCATTTAAGTATAAATGATTCAAACTTATCATTTTTTATGGCAGAATAATAATCCATTGTGGATAAGAACCACAGCTTTCTTGTCTAGTCTCCCGTTGATGGACATTTAGGTTGTTTCCAAGATTTAGCAATCACAAACTGTAGCTCAAATATTTCCTTATTGACTTTTTGTCCAGTCGATCTGTCTCTTTGTGACAAAGGGGTATTGAAATTCCCTACTATTATTATATTGGAGTTTATCTGGTTTTTCATGTCCATTAATGTTTGTTTTATATGGTTGGGTGCATTAGAATTTGGTGCATAGATATTTAAGATTGTTATTTTCTTTCTCTTGGGTTTTTCCCTGTACTTAGAGATAGTGTCCATCTGTATCTCTATCAGTTTTGGCTTGAAGTCTATTTTGTCTGCAAATAAAATCGCCACTCCTGCTTTCTTGCTGTTTCCTGTCATATGGAGTATTGTTTTCCATCCCTTTACTTTCAATCCATGGGTTTCTTTCTGAATTAGGTATATTTCTTGTATGCAGCAGATTGTAAGATCTTGCTTCTTGATCTACTCTGCCAGTCTATATCTCTTAATTGGCATGTTGAGTCCATTGACATTAATGGTTATGAATGATATAGGCAAATTTAGTGCTGCCACGTTTTCCTGTTCTTGGCTGTGTTATTCTACTTTTGCCCTTTCCCCATCAGTTTCTTGTTTGATCCCATGGGTTGACTCGGTTAGGTCTCATGGATTTGTAACTTTCCTCATTTTTCTCCAAGATATTCTTTAAAATGTTTTGGAGCACAGGTTTCATATTTGTGAAGTTTTTCAGGTGTTCTTTGTCATCGGAGTATCTTATTTCCCCATCAATTTTGAAGGATAGTTTTGCAGGATATATCAGTCTGGGTAGGAAGTTGTTTTCTTTTAGGGCTTGAAACACTTCACTCCAGGCTCTTGTATTGATTGTCTCAGTTGAGAAGTCTGCTGTGATCCTGATGGGCTTCCCTTGGAATGTAACTTGTTTTCTTTTCTCTGGCTGCTTTCAGTATTTCATTCTTTCTTATTTTTTATTTTATTTTATTTATTTATTTATTTATTTTTTTGATATCTGGGACTTTTATGATTGTATGTCTAGGTGTAGATTTTTTCTTGTCACGGGCGTGTGGAGTCCTGTATGCTTCATATATTTGCATGTCCAATTCTGTTCCTTTTCCTGTGACTTTTTTGCCATTATCTCTGTGAATAGTTTTTTAATGTCTTTAGCATTGTCGCCTGCTTCCTCAGTGACTCCAATCAATCTTATGTTATTCTTCTTTGAATCATCTAGGTGCTGTTGGACTTATTTTTCATTATCTGTTGCTTTTTTTCCCATAGATTATGCCTTTCCAGTTCACTGGTTGACATTCTTGTCTTCTGGGTCTGAAATTCGGTCTTCTGCCATATTCATTCTATTGCATGAACTTTTACTTTCTTTCTTAGTTTCCTGGACTTCTGCTTGTAGGTTTTTAAAAGGTTCCATTGCTTTTGCTATCTTGGATTCTATCAACCTGATGATTTCCTCTTTAGCTTTATTAATCATCGTGTTGACAGTGTTCAATATCTCTGCTTTCATCTCAGAGATCAGTTCTGATTTCCATTTTACTAGATCTGCTTTGGTTACCATTTCCGAGGATTCTGGAGACTGGGCTTCAAACTTCTCTATTTCCCTTCCCCCTGTGTTACCTTTAGGTGAGGATCTTTGTATCTGAGACTTTGCGTGTTTCCTCATCTCTGAGTTTTTGTCGTTGCTGTTGTGTTTGGCTTTGTACCTGGCTTGTTTTCTGGTGCTGTTTGTTGCAAGTCTCTTTCCTCCTAATATTTAGGAACCTTAAAAAATCAGTATTTCCTCGGTTATTCTTTGCAGTCTGTACTGGGACCTAAAAAAAACACTAGTTCTGGCACTCCATATGGGGCACTCAAACAGTACAGTCAGAACACCTTCTCCCATCTGCTTAGAGGCAGGAAGGCTCTGGCTCCTGCACTGCTACAGTGGCGCTGCCTGAGGTTCCAATAGGCCCGCCTGCTCACCAATACAGACTCCCTGGATGTACTTCTGGTGTTGACGTGGAGAAAGGCAAGCTCTGGCCTTCCTTGGCTGCAATCACACTGGCTTCCACTTCCCTGGCTCTGCCCATTTTTATACTCAGTCCCTGGGCACTCTTCTGGCATGGGCCTGTGGGCCAGCATGGTCCGACCCCGGTGTGACTGCAATGGCGCCAACTACTGCTTCCGCGGTGCTGCCCGCTATTACACTCAGTCAATGGGCTCTCTCCCAGCATGGACCTGGAGGCCAGGGAGCTCCAACCCCCAACTCTTTCTCCCTCATTTATTCTTAGAGCCTTTGTCCAAAATGACTGTGTATGTGCAGACTTATTTTTGAGCTCTTTATTCTCCTACATTGATCTTTCTAATGTCAGTATGACACTCATGAATATTGTTGCATTGTAACATGTTTTTTTGTTTTGTTTTGTTTTGTTTTTGAGACAGGTTCTCACTTTGTGGTTCAGGTTGGCCCTGAGCTCAGCCTCAAACTCACATCACAGCAATCCTCCTGCCTCTGCCTCCTGAATGCTGGCCACCACACCCAGCACTGAGGTATGTGGTACTTATTGCTGCTGGGCATAAGTCTCCACACCCAGTATTGTATGTGGTTACCGGGGGATCAAACCCGGCCCTTGCACTTGAAGACCGGCGCCAGAACCACTGAGCCAACTCCCTGGCCCACTTTGTAACATGTTTTGAAGTCAGGAAGTGTGAGGTCTCTGGCTTTTTTTGTTTTTAGTCTGATTGGCTTTCCCTTTTTCTTTAAAGAAAAATGACATTTTTAAAAAAATCTTTATTGGTACATTAAATATACACATCATGATTGTACTCCATAATGGGGATTTGTACCAGTATAAGACACAACTTAATTCTCATAAGAAAAATGACATTTAATATTGGAAGGGCTTGCATTACATGTATAGGTCACTTTGGGCAGTAAAAAATTTTAACAATATTGTGTTTTCTAATCTGTAAATTTCACTCTTTGTCATTAGTTGGGTTTTTCTAATTTCATTCAGTGATGTTTTACAGGTTTCAGTGTATATGTTTTTTAACTCCATAATTAAGTTTATTCTGATATACTTTATTGTTTTTGTTGTGATTACAAATGATGCTGCTTTCCTAATTTTATTTGAAGACTGGATGATTGATATGTATAAAAACATTTAATTTTTCTTAAGTGATTCGGAATATTTCAGTTTTCTGAATTTGTTTGTACAGATTTGTTGCTTGTGTGTTTGTATGTGATCATTAAAGTTTTATTACATATAGAATCATGTTCTCTATAATCAGAAATAATTTTAATTCTACTTTTCCAATTTGACTGTCTTTGTGCTTGTCTTATTGTTTTCCTATTTTTTTTTTTTTAAACAGAGTCTCACTTTGTAGATCAGGCTGGCTATGAGCTCAACCTCAAACTCATATCACAGCAATCCTCCTGCCTCTGCCTCCCAAGTGCTGGGATTACAGGCGTGAGCCACCACGCCCGGCACTGTGGTATGTGGTACTAATTGTTGGTGGGTGTGAGTCCCCATGCCCAGTATTGTTTGTGGTTACCTGGAGATTGAACCCTGGCCCTTGGGCTTGCAAGGCATGCACCAAAAGCACTGAACTAAATCGCAGGCCCAATTTCCTAAAATTTTAAATACTGTGTTGAATGCCAATGATGATTGAGTATATCTGCATGGATTTGGATTTCACAGAAAAAAAAAATCTCATATGCACCATTAGGTATAATATTAGTCATGAATTTTCACTTTTTGATATATAATTGTGGTAAATTTCTGTTTTTAGTTTGTTATTTTTTCTTTATGTGGTTCTTTGAATTAAACTCAGGGCCTTACATATAGTTAGCAATCACTCTACTACTAAGCTACATCCCAACTCAGACGTTTTTATCATGAAATATTGATAAATTTTGTCATGTTAGTATTTCTGCATGGCTTACAATGATCATTTAATCTTTATGATTTTATTAATGTGCTATATCACAGTGGTTAACTTTTCTTTCACAATTTTTATTGGCTTCAGATTAGTGTGTTTCATTCTGGAGAATTCAAACATGTATACAACACTTTGGCTGTTTTCACCCCACTGTCACTTCCCTTGCCTTCCCCAGTTTACATTTTAAGGATGGGTTTCAATGTGTATACAGTAATATATTTTGCTTACATCCATCTTCATTTGTTACTCATTCTTATATCCATTCTCCTCAGCTCTTATTTCCTTCTTTCTGCGTAGTAATACCTTGCCTTCCTCTTTTTGTTATCTTATCTGAATTCTACACATTAGTGAGAACATGTGATATTTGTCTTTCTGAACCTGGCTCACTTCACTCAATACAGTAGTCCCTAGAACCATCCATTTTCTTATACATCCCAAAATTTTGTTCTTCCTTAAGGCTGAGTAATCCTTTACCATGTCTGTATACCACATTTATGAGAATTTATCCATGAGGGTGGTTTTTAATTCTTAGCTAGTATGAATTGCACCATAATAGAAATGGGTACACAAGTGTCCTGGTAGTATGCTATTTTAATTAATTCATGTTTACACTAGACTATTGTTCAAATAGTAACTCTGTATTAGTTTTATGAGAAACCTCCATATTGACTTTGATTGTCTCTATGAGAATTTATATTCCCACCAGCAGTACAGAAAAGACTCTTGGGCTGGGGATTTAGCTCAGTGGTTCTAGCGCCTGTCTTGCAAGCACAATGACCAGGGTTCGATCCCCGGTAACCACATACAATACTGGGTGTGGAGACTCACACCCAGCAGCAACCAGTACCAAATACCACAGTGCCGGGCGTGGTGGCTCACTCCTATAATCCCAGCACTTGGGAGGCAGAAGCAGGAGGATTGCTGTGATGTGAGTTGGAGGTTGAGCTCAGGGTCAGCCTGAACTATAAAGGTAGACCCTGCCTCAGAAAACGTAAAAAAAAAAAGAAAGAAAGAAAAGACTCTTTCCACAACGTCATCCCCTCTACCTTAACCAGCATTGATTGCTTAATTTCCTCAGAATTCCTATCATGAACTGATGATGCATTTTGTCACATGATATTTCTATGCCAATGGAGATGACCATGTAATCTTTATTCAGGTTTCTGTTTTTGTATCAGTCATTTATTGTTCTCTATGTGTTCAACTATGCTTGCATCCCTGGGATGAAACCAACTTGATTATGATATATGATATTTTAAATGTATTGTGGAATCCTGTTTGTATTTTATTAAGGATTTTTGTATTTATATTAGTCAAGAATATTGATTTATAGTTTTTATTTTTTCCCTTTCTTTTCTTTTTTTTTGTTGTGTTTTTGTCTGGTTCTGGTATGAAGATGATATTATTTTCATAGATTTACTTTGTAAGTATTCTTTGGTGTTTGTTTTTCTTTATAAGTTTGATAAAATTTAGACATGGATATGACTGGTCTTGCTATTTTCTTTCAAGAAACTTTATTGTTGCTTTCAATTTCTTTATTATTGAAGATTTATATTCTCTTCCTTAAGATTTGATAGGTCATATATAACTAGAAATTTACCTCTTCATTGGTTAATTTAGGTTAATTGAATCATCTATGCATCCCATGGGCAAATTCCAATTCATCATGAGGTAGAATCATTTATGGGCTGTCGAATTTAGTTTGCTAGTGTTTTGTTGTTGTTGTTGTTGTTGTTGTTTTAAACAAGGTGTAGCTTTTATATTTCAGGCTGGCTCTGAGCTCACTGTGTAGCTCAGGTGAGCATCAAACTCACAGCAATCCTCCTGCCTCTACCTCCTGAGTGCCAAAATTATAGACGTGAATCACCACACCTAGCACTGTGGTATGTGGTTCTGATTGCTAGTGGGTGTGAGTCACCATGCCCGGTATTGTTGTATGTGGTTGCTAGATCAAACCTAGGCCCTTGGGTTTGCAAGGCAGGCTCTGAAACCACTGGGCTAAATCCCTGGCCCTAGCTTACTAGTATTTTGTTGGTTTTTCCCTATTTGTACAACCAGTGATACTGGCATTGGCATAGTATTTTCTTTTCCTGTAGTGTCTTTTCCTACCTTTGATATCAGAGTAATACCTATAGCAATAAGAACAACAACAACTAATAATGATGATGATGATGATGATGATAATAAGCTTAGAAATTTTCCTTCTTCTTTGATTCTTTGAAAGATTGAGAAGAATTTGTATTAACTCTTTAAATAGTTGATATAATTCCCTAGTGAAACCATCTGATCCTTTGATCTCTCTTTGTTGGAACATTTTTGAATACTGGTTTAATTTTTATACTACTTACAAGTATGTTCATAGTTTTTATTTTAATAATTCAGGCTTAGCAGCTTTGATATTTCTAGGAATATATTCATTTCTTTCAGGTTATCCAAACTGTTTGCTTATATTTGTTCTTAAGTGTCTTATAGTTCTCCATTTTAATTGGATATATTTTAATGTTTTATCTTTTATTTCTGATTTTATTTCAGCCTTCTCTGATTTTATGTCAAGACGGTAAGATTTCAATATTTCTAAATTTGTTGAGACTTGTTTTGAGGCTAAGTATGTGGACCATCCTAGAACATATTCCATTCGTTCTTCAGAAGAATGTGTACTCTTGTTACACAAGTAAGTAATTCTGTATTATTATATCTATTTAGTTTATACTATTTAGGTATTACATTATTGAACTTCTGTATGGATATTCTGTCTGATAGAGTGGGGTGTTGAAATGATTTAGTTCCTGTAAAGATCTATTTCTTTCAATCTGTCAATGTTTTCTTTTTATATTTTGGTGCTCTCAGTTAGATACATGTATATATGATTATATATATATACTGTATACGATTATTATTTGTCAATGTCTATTTCCCCTCAGTTTGTCAATATTTGTTTAATGTATTTGACTCTGCTATTGGAGATATATAGATATGGTATAAATATAGATGCATAGATTTATGATATATATATATGTTATATCTCTAGTGGGATTTAGTCTTTTTATAATTATATATTACCTCATTTCTTTTGATAATTTTGGACTTGAAGTCTGTTTTTGTCTCTTATACTTTGATCATCTTCTTTGATCGATTTTTCTTTGGATAGAATTTTTTTTCAGCTTCCATTCGCAGCTGATATGTGTAAACTTAAATATAAAATGAGTGTCTAGGGGGTGGGGATGTAGCTCAGGAGCACAATGCCTGACTGAAAATTGCAAGGTCCTGAGTATGATTCCTGAAAAAAAAGTGTCTGATTTATATCTTATATTTATTCAATCATGTTAATTATACAAATGAATGTATTTTAATTTCACATTTCCATATATATATATATATATATATATATATATAGAGAGAGAGAGAGAGAGAGAGAGAATGA
>PVIR01004937.1:0-54225 GCA_004026965.1 Petromus typicus
AATTATCAACCTCTATAGAAGTGAAAAAATAAAAAACATATAAATGGAAAAATATATCCATAGCCAGGTCCTAGACTACAAGATTATCATAAAAGTAGGAAATCTTTCCCAATTTAGAAATTCAAAGCAGTTTCAATCAGAAATTCCAACACCATTTTCTATGTTCTATCTTTTTCGTTGTTTAGGTTATCCTGTGTTTCAAACATAAAATTTCAAATGATAAAATTTTAGGGCTGGGTATTTAGTGCAGTGGTTCCAGTGCCTGCCTTGCAAGTGCAAGGTCCCAGGTTTGATCCCCAATACCACATATCACAATGCCGGGTGTGGTGGCCCACACCTGTAATCCCAGCACTCGGGAGGCAGAGGCAGGAGGATTGCTGTGAGTTCAAGGCTGGCCTGGGCTACATAGCGAGCTCAGGGCCAGCCTAAACTATAAAGTGAGACCCTGTCTCAAAAAAATAAATAAATAAAATACTTTTTTTAAAGAGCAGGGTAAAGTATCTCAGGATTTACCAGCTTCCATGCCCAGAACCATGAAGAAGAAAACGGAAGAGGAGGAGGAATAGAAAGAAGGGAAGGAGGAAGAGGACGACGAGGAAGGAGAGGAAGAAGGAAGGAAAAGGAATAAGATGCAGAGAGGAGAGGAAGAGAGAGGATGAGATTGAGGAGGAAGAGGGGGAAGAAGGGGAGAATAATGCTGCCAGAAATGGGAGCGCAGACCAAGCCATCAACAAAGTGTACACACCCTTCCAACTCCTCCTCCACATTCAGGAACCGCAAATCCCCAAGCTCCCTGACTGTGAGCAGCTCGGCCTCCTCGCGGCTCTCTAAACCGTGAACCGTGCCCAGGATTTTCCAGAGTGAAGCAGAGCAAAGGCCAGAAGATAAAAGCCCAGTGCAGCGCCCTCTGTCCCGGGTCCCAAGCGTTCAGAGACAGACCTTCCGGTCACTTCAGCCCCAGGCCAAGGCGGCGGGATCGAGTTCTCACAGGAAGGGACGGCTGGGTCTCCTGCGCCTCCACCTTCCCGTGACGTCAGGAAAAAAGCCCAGAGCGCCTGCTGAGGGCTGGAGCTGGGGGACCTGCTCACGCACCGATGGCTGCGGAGTATCTTTCAGGGTGACAAGCACGTCCTCAGGTGTGATGATTGTACAGTTCTGTGGATACACTAAACACCATGGCAGCAGACGCCAGAAAACGGTGTACTGTATAGCTAGTGCACTGTATCCAAAAAAATACACGATACTGTATCAGTCAAATTTAAATCGCTTACATATCAAATATGATCGCCGGGCTAGCACAGGGAACAAGGAGGGGGAGGGGGCAGCCCCGAGAAGGCGGGGAGCAGGACGCAGCGACAGCCGGAGAGATGAAAAGACCTGTCTCCCTTCACAGGCCAAGAGGTTCTGGATTTACACGCAGTTCTGAAGGCGGACAACCGGATATCATCCCCCATAGCAGTGCCGGGGAAAGCTGAACCTGAAGGTGCAAACCCCTACAGTAAACAGGACCTTACCAGGAATTCTCACACAGCAAATGGGGGGAAAAATGCAGAATATCCATACAAGTTCGGGTGCACAACGGACAACAAAGCCACAACCACAACCACAAACAGACATCCGTGGCCCACCCAGCAACTGAAAAAAAAGGAAACCCAAACTTTACAGAACCCTGATCTGACACGGTCACACCCCTCGCTCCCATCAAAGGGAGCCAACACTAGCCTGAATTTTGCAACCATCATTCCTGTGTTATTTTTTTTACAATATAATCACAGTGTTTAAAATAAATTCAGACGTACAGAAATGCAAAACAGATCAAAACCTGGGCCTGACCAGGGCGAGGTTCAGATGCCAGCCATGCAGTCCGCTGCTTCAACCCCTAATGGTGACTTAGGTTGCCGTGAGAATTCTCAACCACTTCCGGAATCCGAAGGGCTGGGAGGCCGCTTATTTGCATACCCACAGTGCACTGCGCACAGCACTAATTTAAAATGGCAGAATTAAAATTTTTTTCTAGGCGTATATTTTGTAAAAGTGATAGTTTTAGTTTCAAAACTGTCTGAAATATTTTTTTTTCTGCAAAATTCTTGCCGTTGACTAGCTACCACCAGTGTTCTAGGATATTCTGTAACCTGAGATGTGAGCTAGCAATGTAATTATCATACTCTGGTTTCTCTTCAGATCGTATAAATCTTTCGCCTTTTACTAAAGATTTCCGTGGAGAGGAACAACTCTGAGTCTTAAACCAATTTTTTGAGGCCTTGTTTCTACAGGGCTACATTAAAACCTGTTAAAAAATAGAATGTTCATGGGGAGAAATAATAGAATCTTACTTATGTACCACTTTAGTATTTTAAAGTTTGAGGTATGGCCATCAGTGGGATAAGGGTTCTCACGGCGCTGAGAAGCCGTGTGGGATGAGAGTCACACCAATGACAGGACATTTGTATACCCACAGTGCTTCTTTCCCGCCGTGTGACCCTGCATGAGGGACTTGACTTTTGCACACCTTGGTCACACCACTGTGACCTTGGAGCAATGGTAATGGTGTCTACACACAGGAGTGTTAGGTGTCTGTGATGTCACTAGAGACCAGTTCACAGCATAGACATCAGGCACCAGTGGCTGACTCAAAACAACAGCGAAAAGCCTGAACGCACTATGTAGCCAGGCTGGCCTTATAGCAATCCTCCTGCCTCAGCCTCTTCAATGCTCGCATTACACGTGTATGCTACCATACTCGGGGATGTATAAAAGTTTTTAAAACTTGTCATTTGAATAGATAATACATCCACAGGACAAGAAATCACTCAGGCAGGTAGGTCCTGGCTGACCTTGCACCCTCCTGTTCCTGCCATTTACTTGCTGGGAGCTCAAGGAAAGAGTGGCAGGGTTGGTGGGGCTGAGAGTGTCAGGGAGAAGCCATAGGTGCAGAAAATAGGCCAGGACCAAGGCACAGAGGGAAAAAGATGCTGCATCTGGCAGACGAATGCTGCTGCTCTGTTGTCCGAGTGGCCGACCAGGATCGTAACTCAGCCCCAATACTAAATTCTAAAGACAAAGTTTAACCAAAGAGGAGCGAGCCAAAAAACTGCGGAAGTCAAGGCCGGGTCTTAGTTCAGTGAACCTGGATGGACACTCTTAAGAAGCAATGACTGAGCATGCGTACAAGAGGACTGCATATACCTGGAATAATTAACTTAAAAGAAAGGTTTACTTTACCTCACGGTCACTTGGTCCTGTCGATTTGGGCCATAGTGGCACCCGGCCATCATGGCAAGAGCAACATGGGGTAAAAGCTGCTGACCTTATGGTAATCAGGTAGCTCAGCAAGATGGGGTGGGCCCTCCTATAGGCCACGCCCCATGACATCACTTCCTATCATCAGGCTCCTCCTCTTAAGGTTTCACAGCTTCCTGATACCGCCAGAGACTGGGAACTGAATTATTACACATGAGCTTTTGGGAAACCTCTAGATCCAAACTAGAGCAGTTACGACATTCTTTCCTTGGAAGAGTACATTTGAGAAAGGATGATCCTCCCTTTTTTTTTGGTGTTACTAGGACTGTAACCAAGGCTTTTGTACCGAGCTTCATCCCCAACCCTTTATTTTATTTTTTGTTTTGAGACAGAGTCTAGAAAAGTCACTAAAGTTATCCAGGCTGGGTTACTTGTGACCTCCCTCCCTAGCCTCCCAGAGTGCGGGGATTACAGATGTGCGTCACCATGTAAACTCAAAACACATTTTCCAAACAGAAAGAAAGCTTGAGTTCTAAAACTGACCTTTCCACTTCCTACCTGTGGTGCTTGGGACTGGTTTTTGGTGTGACTCATACAACAACCTGTTTCATTAGCAGGGAAAGTGGGGGTGATGAGAGCACCTTCGGGGTGCGCCTGAGGACTCACAGAAGAGCCTGTGGCTACGCGGAAGGCTCCATGGCGACCTGGCCGCGGCACAAGCAGCAGGCCTTCTTCATGGGAGACCCCTGACTTGGGCCGCAGCCCAGGTCCCCCCTCCGTGCCTCCCCCCCGCCGTGTCCCCACCAACTCCAGGACTGGGGTTCCTGGCAAGATTTTGCAGCCGAAGAGAGCAGCTGGGTTTAGACCCCCTTTGTTGCTTTCTAGCAAATTAAAATTTATCTCTCAGGGAGGAAATGAGGGGTCAGGGTTTTTTTTCTTCTCATTTTTAATAGGCCCTGATGAAGGAAAAGAATCGAGGAAGGAATCAGAAATTTGATCCACCCCTGGTCGGCTTGGAAAGGTCTGGGGGCTCTGTGCGCCCTCCCTGGGGCAGCTGGACACAGTATGTTTTATTATATAATTAACCTTGACCCTTCTGGGTTCAAAGAGAGAGGTTAGTTGGAAATAAATCAATAGTCTGGGCCGATCACTTCAAAGGCTACAGAACCCACTGGAAAATTCCACGTTGGTTTAGTGTGTAAATTGGAATAGGTGTGTGATTCTCTTTGAAAAGTGGGAGGAGGGTTTGGGGTTGAAAATTGAAATTAATTGTGCATCCGCTTCCTTTAATCAGGCAATCAGGAGTCATTATTGTATACCTCGGGGCAGGAGAGGAGAAAACCTGGTAACCTCCCTGTGACTGCCGGCTCTGTGGGCTCGAGGACACTCGGTGACTCTACAGGCGGGGGGAACCCTCCTGCGGTGGCAGGGCACAGTCCTGCGCCCCCCACATCTGGAATCCTTACACTTACCCAACCACCAGTCTCATAATGGGAAATACGTACTGGGTGCTTACGTGCACCAATTGGCCAGGGTCCCTCCGTTATTTTTCTCATTAATCCTCATGACAAGCCAATTACTTAAGTTCCGTTGTCATCTCTATTACTCATGAGGATGTGGTACTTCAAGAGAGATGAAGGTTTTCCCTTTGCTTCAATGCCCTGGTTCAAAGACAAAAATGACCCAGAAGAGTTGCAAATTACCAACAATGTCCCTTATCCCCATGTCTATTTCCCTGAAGTTGTTAGGAGGAAAAAAATTTTAAAAGCTTGAACAGACAGCATAGTATGCAGGCCTCGAATGTGAAGGTTTATCTTTGTTTGGGGTTTTTTTGAGACAGGATCTTACTATGTGGTTCAGACTGGTCTTGAATTCACTGTGGAGCCCAGGCTTGCCTCCGACTGTTAGTGCTCCTCCTGCCTCAGCCTTCCAAGAGCTGGGATTATAGGAGTGCACCACCACATCCGTTTAGAGCAAGTTTATTTTAAAGTTATTCTTGGGTTCATCTCTATTTCTTTTTTTTTGGGGGGTGGGGGTATTGGGGATTGAATCTAGGTGCCCTCTCACATTATGGGCAAGTACTCTACTACTGAGCTACATCCTCAGCCCTTTTTTGAAAACTTAGTTTGAGAAGAGCTCTTACTGAAGTGCCCCTGCCAGGCTTCTACTCGAGATCCTCCTGCCGCAGACTCCGAGCAGCTGGAGGTTACAGACGCGAATCACTTTGTCCAGTTGTCTAGTTCATCTTTCATTCCTTTCTCTCCTTTTTCTCTATCTTTCCTTTCTCCCTCCCTCTTTCCTCCTCTTTCCACAATGTATTGCTCCTCTGTGACAGAAGCATGGGGTCATAAAGAGATAAAGACCTGTGCTCATGCATGAAAACTTCACCCTAAATCCTCCAAGCAAACCGTAGAAGGAGGCAGGTCAGGGCAGGGTGGGTTGAGTGAGGTACAGAGAAGGCCAGAGAGCCTGGGGGAGCAGCAGGGGGCGCTGTGATGTTTTGAAGAATCTGGGAGTTAGGACAGTGCGGGGAGGGCTCTAGGTGGAAGGAATCCCCGCAGGAAAGACCCAGAGTGCTGTGTGTTCAGAAGCCTGGGGGCTTGGACCTGATAACAGGTGAATGCAACAAGTGAAGCCTTGCTCCCAGCCGCTATGCTGCAGTGGCACTAGTGATGGCCAGGCTAAAGGCTTTGCTCTGCTCCCGGGCAACAGAGAGCCAGGGTGGGTTCCTGGTCTGTCTGCATTTCCAGTTACTACTTGAGGAGAGTGTCTGACATTCCTGGGTCTCTGAATCTTTCAGGAAACTTCCATGTTAGCTCATTTCAATCCCCTCCCCAATTCTCCTTCTCCTCCATCCTTAGATATAAATCACCAGACAGCTGAGGACAAGGCCCGGCCTTGGTTTTCTCATCCACCAAAGAAGAGGACAATGGTAGGTTTAGCCCTGTCCACTACAAGGTCATTCAAAGACACAGATGAGGTAAAGGGAACCGAAAAGCACCATCACTAGGACAGAAAGGTTCCTTGAGCCCACTGTGTCAGTGCACACTTGTAATCCCAGCATTCTGGGAGGCTGAGGCAGCCAGATTTCAGGTGCCAGGCTAGCCTAGGCTTCAGTGACTTAATGAATGCTGTCTGAAAAGGGCGGGGGATGTAGCTCATTGTGAAGGTGCTGGATTCAATCTCCAGGCAGGAAGAAGGAAGGAGGGCGCTCCCGTCTTTCCTCAGAAACTCCAGGAAACCTGTCCCACTCTACAACTCCCTTTCACCTGCGTAGCCGAAGAAAGCGTGCCTCCGAGTTCTCAGCTGTGCAAAAAGCCCACGTTCCTGAAATAATTCCGTTTCACGTGTACGGGCCACGTCCTCCGTGCTGGCCCCTCTGTAGCCTTTGCTCACCCTGAGCCTCCAGCTGGAGTGCTCTGTCCCTCTGGCTGTGGCCGGAGCTCATCTATTTGCGTAGCTTGCGGTTATTTGTATTCCAACCCGCTGATCATGAGCTGCCTAAGGGCTGTCGTTCTCTGCTAGGGGCTCAACGCAACCAATCTATTCCTTCAACCCCAGGTCTCTCTCCTCATGGCTGTAATACTACCCGTGGCCACAGGGTGGCAGCAAACCCTTCCGGTCACATATAGAGGCTGCAACTGAAACCCCTACTATACGCTCTGGGGAGGCCAAGCCAGGTACAGTGTAGCCTTTTAGTTTTGGGGATGGGGGTGGGTTTTTTGTGTTTTGTTTTTTGTGGTACCTGGGATTGAACTCATGGCCTTGCGTTTTCACACCAGGAAGGGGCACCACTGAGCTAAATTCTCAGCCCCAAATTCAGTTTCTTCTTCATCTCACCTTTTCCCCACTCCACATTTAGGGGAACTTTGCCCTGGCCACACAGTCCCTTCCTATTCCAGTGAATCCACCTGCTGCAGTGATACATGCTTGTAATCCCAGTACTTGGGAGGCTGAGGCAGGAGGACTGCAGCAAGATCAAGACCCGCCTAGGCAACAGAGTGAGTTTAAGCCAGCCTGAATCACTGACCGTTTCAAAAAACACATTTTTAGTGCTGGACGTGGTGGCTCATGCCTGTAATCCCAGCACTCGGGAGGCAGAGGCAGGAGGATTGCTGTGATGTGAGTTTGAGGCTGAGCTCAGGGCCAGCCTGAACTACAAAGTAAGACTCTGTCTCAAAAAAAAAACCAAAACACTAAAAACATATTTTTGAAAAGTCCAGTGAATCTTCAGAATACTTCAAGTTATTGGCTGTGCTGGGGTTCAAACCCAGGACCTTGTGCATACTAGGCAGAAACCCTTCTCCTGAGCCATACCCCAGAACAAATTTCTTAATATATGGTGTGAGGTAGGAGTTTAAATTCAGTCCTGTGCCTGTGGATCTCTAGCTGTCCCAGAAGCACTTGTTGAAAGGAGTTCTTTCTCTACTGAGTGGGTTTGGACCTTCAGTCAGCATCACACTGAGATGCTCAGTGCCATTTGAGTGTTACACACTATGTCTATCTGTGTGCCGGTGTCACAGTTTTAATTATTGTTGCTTAATAGTAAGTGTAGAAACCAGGAGGAATAAGCCTTCCAATTTTGTTTTTTGTTGTCACGGCTGTTTTAGTATCTAGGATCAAATTTTATGTGCATTTTAGGACCATTTATCAAATTCTGCAAAGAATCAGGCTGGGCCAGCAGGTAGGGGCATATTATCCTTTATACAGGTGAAGAAAGTGAGGCCTGGCACAGTGAATGGTAGAGACAGGGGTCCAAGCCCCCCGCTGGACTCAGGCCCAGGCTTATCTCTTGGAGGGGGCACGAATGCTGGCTGGTGCCCAGGTGACACGGGCCTGAAAGCAGGTGGCCAGCCAACCCATTACCTGATGTTAGAGACACCCCAGCTCCCGTAGGTGACCCCTGTGCTAGCTATGGAAGGGAAATCTTCCCTGTTCCCGGCTTCCGCTGGATCCTGGTTTTTCTGTCCCATCTTCAGCCCACTGACTGGGGACTTGGTGGTCATGGCAGGGATGCCCGCAAGATTCCACAATAAACCTTCCCATGCTTCACCCAAGACAAATCAGGCTAGCCAGGATTGGGCCTAGCAGGCTGTCCTTTGTAGCCCTGTGCCAGTGCCCTCTCCCTTGCCTAGGCCTTCATTCAGCAGTCGCTAACGGAGCATCCGAAATACAAACCCACAGCCTGGGAGCCAGATTGTGAGGCCAGGGACAGATGCAGGGACCAGCATGGCACAGGGCACCATAAGTATTTGGTGGGAATGGAGCCCCCTGTGGCAGGTGAGAGATATGGAGAAAGGGGCTCAGGCCTGAGGAGAAATCAGGTGGGGTGCCAAGCCATGGGAGTTGTGGAGCAATAACCAGGGCAGCTCCTGCATCAGGGAGGTGGCACAGGACGCAGCTGGGAGGGCTCAAGACTCATTCACTGTAACTGAGGTGTCTTGGGTCTTCCCAGGAGAATTGGATGGTGGCTGGGCCCGGCCATCAACTGGAGCTTGCCATTGACCGGCTGGGGGAGACTAGAGACCTTTCCTTTCCTTTCCTCTTTGCCTGGTGTAACATCTGTAAGACGGGGACAAGGGGCACCAGCACAGCTACCTGGCAAGGTGCTCGAGGACTTGCGACCTTCCCCTATGCGTAAAGACCTAGCCGGTGCCTGCTCACCATCTGTGAAGGTCTCGCCTGCCCAGCACCCAGGACCTGACAAAGCCACCAGAACTCTCAAGGTTCACTTTGGCAACAGGACTTTTATTCAGTCAAAATGAAGACAGTGTGACAAAACCCAAGCCAGGCCAGGGGGCCCCAGCCTCTCCTGCCCCAGCCCCACCTCTCCAAAGAAGTGGGAAGCCAGGACAGAGCGGACAGTCACTTGGGAGAAGGGAGGGACGGCCCTTCTGGAGTCCACACAGACACAACTCTAGTGTTCTAGGAAAACACCACAAATTCTACCTTCTTCGGCTAATCAACTAAAGTTCAGGGTGGGGTGCTCCTAGAGGGTGGGGGAGGGGAGGTCAGGACAACGTTCTAATCTCATTCTTAAGAAATACGCTTATCTTTTTGTTTTCTCTTAAAAAAAAGTTTTCTTTCTGCTATTTAAAAAAATGTTCTGAGTGTAACCAAAAATAAGTATTTGCTTCCTTTCTTTTCTTCTTCCTTCTTCTTTACTTAAGTAGTTCAAAGAACAACACAACAGAAAAGAGAAACAAAAAGTCACAGGAACATGACCCTCAAACACACCTGTATAAAAAGAGCTCCTGGCCCCACCTGCTGGCAGCGGTGGTTCCACCATCCAGCGGCAGGTCAGGCTGGCTGTGTCCCGTGACACAGGGGCCCGGGCATCTTCACTGGGGACACACACGCTGCTGTCCCACGTGTAGTACATTCGGGGCCCAGGCTCCCCCCAGGCCCTGCATCTGCAGGACAGGAAGCAGGACAGGGTAGGCCACGGACAGCCCGGTGGAGGGTGGGCTGGCTGAGTGGGTCCACACAGGGGTGGACAAGCACAGGAGACGGGACACAGGCAGCAGCCTGGGAGGTGGCTAGTTTGGGACAATTTATACTTCGAGGAGCAAGTTTCCTCTCATTTTTGGCTTCTTTCACATTTTCTCTCTGACCAATTCCATCTTGATTTCTGGCCCCCTTGGTCACTCTACTCCTCTGAGAGGGCCTGTGAGCCGTGGCAGAAGAGGAGGAAGAGGGCCAGGAGGAAGGGCCAGTGACAAAATGGCCGCAGAGCTTCGGGCCTTGAGGTAGACGGTTTCTTTCACACCTAGAGATGGGGATGCACTTTTTTTTTCCTTTTCTCTTTTTTTAAACTCTGGACAACAATGAGGGTGGGAGGGGAGCCCACGGAAGGGCTTGAGGTAGGCGTGCATTCGGCTCTGAGGGGCAGGGCCCGGGGTGCCATCCCCTCCCCGAGGACATTCATTCCGGCTGAGGTAGGTGCAGAGAGCCAACACAGCAAAATCCATCCTGAGAAAACGAGACCGGGCAGGGGCCGTGTCAGGCCCGGCGCAGCAGGGGCAAATTTTTGAGTCTAATTCACCTTCCTCTCTCTTCTTTCTCTCTCCTTTACAGTTTGATTTTTAAAGGAAAACATTAGTTCAGTCCTAAGTCATGTGGGTACCAGGCAGTGGCCTGGCGACATTGGCCCAGGGACAGGGGCTCCTGCGGGGACCCCTCCATCTCCCAGAGGGGTCCCCATCCTTCAGTCAGGACAAATGCAGGGCGGCTCCCAGGACCATCCAGCTCCCATGTGACAGGAGAAATCTTGCCTTTGACCTGAGAATGGGGGCTCCCCGCCTCCCAAGCTGGCCAGCACAGGCTATTGCTCCAAGAGAGCTGGCTGGGCATCCTGTCCTTCACTAAGGAGGCCAGGTCCTGTGTCCTGGGGGGGCAAGGCAGCCTCAGGCTCTGCGCAGGGGACCGTTACGGCCTCTGGGGTCCGCTCCTCCAGAAGGCTGAACCCCTGAACTGGCAGCATGGACAGCTGTGTCTCCTCACACACGGCAGGGAGTGCAGGGTCCTGTGGGGACAGGTCATTCACACAGGCGTCACACCACACAAGGAGGGCCAGTTTTAGACCAGACCCCACCGAGCACTAAGGGTCTCTGGGCCTTCCTGCCTGGGCTGGGTTTTGTGACCAGAGCAGATCTGGACTTTGGCTAAGGCCGCTGACTGAGGCCTGTGGCCACCATGAAGTTGGGCAGGATGTGCTCAGAGGGGACATGGCACAGGTGTGGGCACTCACGGTGGGCCTGGGGCTCGGCTGCCCCACCGCCCCTGCTAGGGGACACAGTTGCTCCAGTTCCTTGGTATCCACGCGCTTCTCCTCTGGGTGCTCCCCCCGGGCCATGCTATTTGGGGCCCGGGGAGCAGGGTCCCTCTGGCCCCGAGGACCCTGGGGAGGTGAGAGCTGATTTTCCACATCCTTACACAGGAGAACTCTGTAGGGTGAGCAAGAGTCAGGGGGAGCAGGGACAGAGGGCAGGGTCAGCCCTAGGCCCCCTCTCTGAGGACATTTCCACCGCAGCCCAGGACCCACCTGCCCCTCTGGCCGAACAGGAGGAAGAGGACACAGAAGATGATGCAGGTGACCCCGATGTGGATGCCAATGACGATGCCTGTGGTAGACGTCTGGTTGGCAGCTTCCTCTTTCCGGCAGTCACAGGGTGGACTCAGGGCTGGGGGGAGGGGCAGGTTGGGCTCGGAGCACCCCCTGACATCTAGCCTTTGAGGACTTCTTCCTCTGCCTGATCCTGTGACTTTACCTACATGACCCAGCCCAACCTATTTGGTTCTTTTTAACCAATTATGGAGCACTAACTCTGTCCCCAATACTGCAATAGCACTTTTTATCAGCCTCAAACTTGCAATCCTCCTGCTTCAGCCTCCCAAATGCTGGGATTAGTGGCCAGCACTTTATATGGACTACTTCGTCATTGCCACATCTTTGTAGAGCAGGTATCATTATCTCTGCTTTACAGAAAACCCTGGGATCAGATACACTTAGAAGCTTGACAAAGGTGCCAGCGAGGCTGCCGTGGGCCCAGCTGCGTGCACTGCCCTCCTCGTGCCTGCTATGCTCCCTCAGCCCATCTTTCCTGGGCCTTGGCATGGCCCCACACCCTCACCTGTCCGGTCCGATGCTCCTCGAAAGGACACGAAGCGGACCGTGGCATTGCCGTCCCCATGCTGATTGTAGGCAAGCAGCTTCACCTCGTACACAGCGCTGGGGTCTAGGGAAGGGACGCTGCTGAGTAGCCCTGCACCTCACCCCTCTAGGCACTAGCAAAACCCAAGTCCGCCGGGAAGGCCCCCCTCACCGAGCTGGCTGAGGTTGTAGGAGGAGGCGGTTCCCGGCAGCAGGATGGGGCCCCTGAAGGAGGTCTGGCCCACCTGGCGGTAGAAGAGCTTGAAGCCGCCCTCATGCTGGGCCAGCCGGGGCCAGGGCTCCCACAGCAGCTGCAGGGAGGAGCCGCCCAGGACCCGCACAGAGAGCAAAGGTGGGGCGGGAGCTGGGGGCAGAGAACAGACCAAGTGTGAGCATCAGGGGAAGTTCCCCCTCCTACCTGGACCCCCGGAGCCTGACAGCCCTTTGCCCTCTGACCCTGGGTGTGCACGTGCCCACCTGGCACTTTCCCAAGCATTAGAAAAGGGTGCCCTTTCCGGAAAGAAGAGCCAGCCCCTCTGTGCAGTGCACAACGCAAACGCGGGCACCTGGTGGTCCCACTATGATCTTGGTCTTACCTTCACCCAGGGTGCTGACCAGGGTGGGGATGGAGGCTGAGCTGGCCCCCCTTGGTGTGTAGGCCTTGATATAGAAGCTGTAGGCTGTGGAAGGCTCAAGGTCGCTCACCAGGTGCTGAAAGGTGCTCTTGCTGACTGCTTCCTGGTACTCCAGCTCCAGAGGATCTGGCCAAGCAAAGGGTGGGGCAGGGGAGGATAAGGGACATGAAGGTGACTTGCTTCTTTGTGACATGAGGGCAGCCAGGGTGCAGGGCAGCGAAGGCCAGGATTGCTGACTTACCGGCAGCCTTCCTGATGTGCAGGACATAGCCTATGATCTCCTTGGTGTTGACCAAGGGCTCGCTCCAGGACACTCGGACCTCAGTGGACGACACAGAGGCAGCCCGAACATTTCGGGGTGGCCCAGGGAGCCCTTCAGCCCACAGCACAGTCAGCCTGGCACTGGCCTGGGACGAGCCCGCGCTGTTCTCAGCCACGCACTGGTAGATGGCCTCATCTTCAGGGCCGATTCCCAAAATGGTCAGTGTGCTGCAGGGGAGCGAGAGCTCAGGTCCCCGCATCCCGCCCCAAATGTTCTAGGGGCTGCCAGATTTTTGCATCTGGGAAACTGAATAAAATGCGTCTGGTGGAGGTTTCCCACCAGCAAGGGGCAGGCCTGGAGCTCAAATCCATGGCTACAATCTAGCCTGGTGTTAGTGTACACCTGTAACTCCATTAGTCAGGAGGCTGAGGCAGGAGGATAGCCGAGTTCCAGGACAACCTGAACTCCGCAACCAGACCCTGTCTCAAAAAACAGGGAAAAAGAAACCGCACCTCTGCCCTCCCCATGAAGGGCTCTGCCCTGTTGGCAGGAACAATGCACAGACCACTCATCCCAGGCCCCCTCCTTGTCCTGTCCTCTGGTGTCACCCAGCACACAGGACACACTACCTGTTGTTATTCTTGAGCCTCACGTGGGCCCCAGGCCCGAGCACCTCCCCATTCTTCAGCCACGTGACATGGGGGGGCGGTTCCCCCTGGGCCTGGCAGGTGAACATGGCTGTGGTCCCCGCCGGCCTGGAGATGGACTGTGGGTGCTGCACAAACTCAGCTGGTGCTGGGGCACAGAGAAGCATGCAGGGTCCACACAGAGCCAGCCCTGGGACCCTCCAGCTCCCTCCGTCGCCCACCCCAGGCGGACCCTAGAGAGGACTGCATGTTAACAACTACCCGAAAGACTGACATCTGTATCCGAAAGCAATCAAGCTGAACTCCCTGTTCAGGAAATTGTTAAATAAATAAACGTGCTAATAGGTTTGGCTGTACCTCCTGGGTGGTAATGACGGAGATGGATGAGCCTTCAGTGGGGTGGGGGGCAGTCCCCACACTCAATCCCAGCCTCCAGCCTCCATTAACACCCAGAAATGGAATGCTCCGTCGCCTTTATTTGGACGGATTAAGGGCACCCCAAGAGCCAACCAAATGCACTGAAGTTCCTGCCTGTCACATTCCTGTGCCTCCTTCTATTCTCAGGGCAGAAGCAGCCCCAGGACACCCCCAGAAATGGAACCACAAGCCCAGCTCACAGGGACCACCCCCTCCAGCCCAGGGCAGGAGCTGGATGGGGGATGGGGCTCCCCATGCAAGACAGGTACAGCTGAATGGGGTGTGAAAATGACAGGCAGACAGGTGTGAGTGTGGCAGGGCCACATGTGTGAATGAAACGGTGCGTGGGGGAGGGGTGTGTGTGACGAGGTGGGGGACAAGCAGCTACGACAAAGTGGCAGTGACTCCTGGGGTGTAGGGCGCAGGGCTGGCACCAGAAGGCTGTGTCCCCAGCACGAGTTCCTGGAGCACAGAGCTGCTGCTTCTGCCTGGCCTGGGGAGGGGGATGAGGAGGTGGGGACAGGGCAAGAGGAGGGGCAGAGTGGGCTCCTTGATCCCGGCATGGATGCCTTCCTACCTTGCACCACCAGCCGGCCCTGTGCTGTCCTCCTCACTCGCGTGCCCGGCCTGCTGGCCGCACACACGTACACACCCGAGTGCTGCACGGTCACATCGGAGATGATGAGGTTCCCTGTGCCCAGCACCTGGATGCCCTCCACCCCAATGGGGCGGCCATCTGAGAAGGGACAGGGTGAGCTTGGTCAGAGGGGGGGGGCACCCTTCCCTGGCCTTCCAAAGGGCCCTGATCTCTCTCCCTTTCTCTCTCTCTTTCTTTATTCAGTACTAGAATTGAATCCAGGGCCTTCTCACTGACTACATCCGCAGACCTTTTTTATTTTGAGAAAGGATCTCACTAAATCACTAAGTTGCCCAAGCTGAGCTCAATCTTGTAATCCTCCTGCCTCAGTCTCCCATAGTGCTGGTATTAGAGATGTGTGCCACACCTGCCTAAGGAAGCTCAGTCTTTGATTTGATACCTTCTCTGCCTGGAAGCAGCAAAGAGCAGGGCAAAAACCCCTGTACCCTAGCATCAGGGACTATATTCTGATCTCAGCACTACCCGGGCTAACTTCAATCCCTCTTGTGTTTCTCAGGCTTTATTGGAAGAGCTTTGGATTCAATGTCCTAGGCCGGTTTGTTTCTCTTTAAAGAAGTTCTGTGTGGGGCCGGGGATTTAGCTCAGTGGTTCTGGCGCCTGCCTTGCAAGTGCAAGGGCCTGAGTGGTTCGATCCTTGGTAATCACATACTGCAATGCCAGGCATGGTGACTCACACCCCCCAGCAACCAGAACCACATACCACAGTGCCAAGCGTGGTGGCTCACGCCTGCAGTCCCAGCATGTGGGAGGCAGAGGCAGGAGGATTGCTGTGAGTTCAAAGCTCTCCTGGGCTACAAAGTGAGCTCAGAGCCAGCCTGAACTACAAAGTGAGACCTTGTCTCAAAAAAAAAAAGCAGTTCTGTGGCTGAATATCCATTCGACTCTCAGGTGCTAGGTCATAGCAGCCACTAATATAAATGCTCTGAAAAGTCCTGTGGTCAAAGGACAGGTTTGGTTTTCCAAACCTGTCAAGCCACCGAGCCTTTCTTTCCTTCCTTATGGACCACACTTTGGGTAATGTGGGACCAGATGGTCCCTACAGGGCCCAGTGGTCGCTCCTGACGGCTGCGAGCCCACTCTTTCCAGCCTCTCCCAGGGACCTGGGCCCTCCCCCAACCCCAGGATCAGATTAGCGTAGTCAGAACACTAGGAGACAGCTCCCCATTCAGGCCTGAAGTGGTGAAATCTACTCCATTATCCCGCCTGGGGCCCCTCCTTCCCTATCACTCAGCTGCTACAATGTGGCAGTGTCCCTGTGAATGCGACCCCACCCCACCCCTCCACAGCCTCCTTCCCCCAGTGACCTCTTCCGCTCAGACAATGTGGGCCCATCTGCACCCTGTCTTTTCTTCCCTCAGCTGCCCGGGGATTTGGGCTGGAGGCTGGGGGCCCACAGTGAGGGTGAGAGTTTGAGGGACCTGAGGGTGCATAGCTAGGGGCATGGTCAGAGGACAGAGGGCAGGACTGGCATAGGCAGGCTTCTTAGGAGCGCTGGGTGTGGGGGGGTGCCAGGGTAACCCTGGGAGCTAAGCCTGTCCCGAGGAGTGGGGAATGTGCTGGGTAGGAGAGGGGACCCAGTCCTCCCCAAGACATAGGCGGGACCTGGGCCCCACAGAAAACAGGATTCAGAGGGGCCCAGAGCCAGTGCGGGCTCTCCAGGGGCCAGGCTGGGGGCTGAGGCTCACCCAGGCGGCTCCAGGACACAATGGGGCGTGGGTTACCCGTGGCGACGCACTCCAGCACAGCAGTCTGGTGCACCGTCAGGGTGAGGTTCTCAGGCCCCACGAGGATCGTGGGCTCCTTGTAGGCCCCAGAGCCTGAGCCTGCAGGGAGAAGACCATATTCCCTCACTCCATACTCCTCACCCCACCCACCGCTACCTGCCCAGCACAGATATCAGCCCAGAAAGCAGGGCTTGGGGGACCTGGGGCTTTCGAGGTGGAGTGGAGCTGGGAACCCTCCTGCTGGCTGCAGCACCAGCTCTGAAGCCAGTGCCAGGTGAGAGCCGGGACGCTAGGGCACCCTCACCTGACACAGTAAGCCGGGCCCCATGGCTGATCCGGACACTGGCGATGTTTGAGGCCACACAGTGGAAGATACCACTGTCCTCGGCCCGCAAGCCTGTGATCTGCAGGACTCCTTTGGGCAGCAACGTGTACCTGAGGACAAGGAGGCAGCACAGTCATTGGCCCTGCGCACTGTTCCAAAGACACAGTTGTCACAGGCAGGTCCATGAACCTAGAGTCCAGGCCAGGGGTCTCCCAGGTGGCATGTGACGGAACCATGGCTCACCTCTCATTGTCTGTGTCGATGGGCACTCTGTTCTTCTCCCACGTGATCAGGGGCTTGGGAAGCCCGTGGATTTGGCACTGGAAGCGGGCCACACCACCCTCCTCGCCCACGGTGGCCTGGGGGTGCACATGGAAGTCCGACATGGCTGCAGAAGAGAGCAGAGAGTGGGTAAGACCCATTGTGGTGGCAAAAGGAGAGGGTTGGGTTCGGGGCACAGTGCCCTAGAGCTCACCCATCGAGGGGCACAGAGATGTCCCCTCTTCTGGGAGTGGTGGAGGGGACCACTGGGCTGGGCCACTCTGAGAAAAGTCTGGGCCAAGGCTGGGACAACTGCGTTTCAACAAGGACATTTCAGGTTGTGCACGGTGGGACAGAGAACGCAAGTCCAGTCCTCATTCTCAGCTGCCTTCAGATTTATTTTCATCAACTCTTCCTACGGGATGTGAGCCCTGAGTACTGTGCCCCACATTTTACTAAACTGGAAACTGAGGCTGAGGGAAGGGACCGATCAGCCCCTCGTGGCCAGCAGGGGCACCACCATGCTGTCAGTCCCGGGTTAGCAGAGTCCCTTCCCCTTTGCCTTTTTATGTTCCTCCCCTGGTGCTTCTGTGGTTTCTTCTTGTGCCCCAAGAGGGTGGTGCACTGCCCAGGGTGACAAGCTCTCAGAAGACTGTCAAACCTACCAATCTACATTTCAATGTGTCATAAATATTCAGGGGCCCCTCTCCATCTTTTGGGGATCTAAACTCGATGCTTCAATTCTGGTCGGCTCGGTGCAGAGGGGCTGTGACAGACACCCTCCCCCACTCACCCACAGCGTGAGGCTGGTTAAGTGTCCCCCTCCTCCTTCCCCCTCACCATGTGCAAGCCCCTCCCTGTGAGGCTTGGGAAGGGCCCTGCCCACCCCCCGCTCCCAGCTCCCAGCTTCAGGACCAGGGCTACAATTGCATTAAAATCCACTTTGCTTCAAGTGCGGGAAGGCGGCATGCCATCTGTCCAGGCAGGCAGCCCCTCCCTCAGGCACTCCATCAACTGGGACAGTAGCTCCCCTCCCTGAAGGAGCCTCCCTTACAGCAGCAGCGGGGACACTGCAGCTTGTCCCTGCTCCTGCTCTGTGCTCCCTAGTGTGGCAGGCAGCCCTCCTCACAGCCTCTTGCCCTGTCTCAGGACCCCTCCAGCCACAGGCTTCTCCAGGACGCTTGAAAGGCCTTGCCTTTGTGCCCTTCTACCCAGAGTCCCTGGGGCCTGGCTCCTTTATGGCGCATTCTTCATCTCATTTGCATGTGGTTCATTAAATATAAACATGCATAAAGCCTCTGCCCTGCCTCCTCCTCTTTGGGGACCTCCTGAGAGTGCAGTGGATGGGTGTGTGTGTGTGTGTGTGTGTGTGTGTGTGTGTGTCCCTGTACAGGCGTGCAGGGCTGTGCTCTGTGCTTGTGGTCTGGGTGGCACCTGGATGGGTTTGGAGATTGAGCCTGGCAGCTCCGTGGCTGGTGATTTACCTGGTGTTGTGCACACATGTTCCAGCAGGTACAGCCCTGAGAGACCATGCCTGAGGCCACAGCCCTGCAGGCCAGCTGGGGGACTGGAGAAGGACACAATGGCCAAGGGAGCCCCCCTAGTGCCTGTGTCCCCAACCTCCTCAAAGGCTGGTCACAGGCCTGGGGAGTGTCAAGGGCACCCAGGTATCTGGTTCCTGGTGTGAGTCTGTGCCCTGGGTACCTGCCCATCCAGGAGCAAGGGAGCTGCCTGCCCCCTCCTCACTCCAGCTGGAGAAGAGCTCGAAGCCCCCAGGGACCAGGGGCGGGTCTAATGGCTCTGTTGACTGCAGATGCCTCCTCATTAAGGAACCAAGTCTTTGTGCCTCTGGCCCTCATTCCCAGCTCCCTTGAGGCACCTAGCACTGGGAGCCGGCCCAAGGACAGAGGCCAGAAAGGGATTGCTGCTTCCTGAGGCACAGAAAGGAGAAGTCCAGTCTCCCCAGACCCCACCCACCTTGCCCCCCAGACACAGTGTGATTGAGGGTGACCGGGCAGAGGAACACTAGTGCTAGAAGGGGTGTGTGTGTGTGGGGGGGTGAGGCCAGCTTGCTATTCCTCACCCTAGTGTGGCGGTGCCCTGGGGTCCCTGGGGGTCCTCCCTACCCACATTCCTTTCAGCAGAGCAGCCCCTCATAGAACCTTTCCATCAGAAGTACTGGGTGCTGTTCTGGGTGCTGGAAGAGGAGACTTGTCTTTTAAAGTGCTTGAAAACCACTTTGAAGCAAATTCTTTGATTTTGCAAAGGGGAAACTGAGGTCTAGCCCTTCGCTGGGGTGTCCTTGGGTCTCACTCCTCGGCAAGTTTTAGGGAGTCCCTGAGTAGGCTGAATGTGGAACAGCCTCTCCTTGGTGCTTGGAGGGGATGTAGGGAGACCTAGGGACAATTCCTGACGCCACCCCTGGGCTCCAACTGGCCTTGTCCTCATGGCTCCTATTTCGCTCTGCTCCCCACACCCACACTTTGGTTAGCCCTGCATATCCCTTGGGGACTCCAGCATTTGCTGGGGGACCAGGTCCAAAGCTTATACAAAGGCCACAGCAGGAGCCACAGCACAGCCACAGGTGGCTACCTGCTCAGCTGGCTTCATCTCCTCCACATGCTCCTTGCACTGCAAAGTGAGGAGGAAGAGTCGCAGGGCCCTCTGCCTCCCTCTGGTCTCAGAATGTGAGAGGCTCGGTTGGCTCATCTGTCTGCGCTCTGGCTTGAGCCATGTAGTAGGACTGGGGCCAAGGACTGTCCCTCTGCTTTTCTACAGAGGGTCCCTGGGCAGCAGGACTGAGGCTGGACCTCTGAGCTCCCTGAGCACCCCTTTGCTGGGTGACTGCAGGTACAGCTGACAGACCATGCCCCGAGGGACTGTGTGACACTGGCTGCTGATGCTTCACCCTCCCGCTGACTCTAGCTGGCCTGGTGGGACAGTTTCAGGCCCTTCACTTCAGGCTGGGGGATGGGAGGCCCACCAGGTGGGGCAGAGAAAGCCATGGGAGAAGGAAGAAGCACCTTCATCTCTGGGCAATTTAGCATGGAGTCGCCCAGCCCTTCCCTGCCTCGCCAAGCTCTAGAAGGGACCAAGGGGCGGAGCAGTGGCCTGGCCATCCGCTAGCAGAACCAGGCAGGAAGCGGCTCCTGGACGCCCCTATAAATCACTTCAGGGGGATGATCTCCTGAGGGCCAGATCTAGGGCGGCTCAGGGAGGGGAGCAGGAACTTCGCTCCCAGTCCGGGACCTCTGGCAGGGTCAGGCCTGGATCTGATTAAACAGGCTCCAGACAGGCAGGGGGCCACACAGGGTCAAGCCCAGAGCACTGGAAAGGAAGCTCCGGCCTCTCAGCCTTCGGCCACAGCCGGACTCCTATCCGGTGTGTGACAGTAAAACAACCCGGGGCCCGTGTGGATGGAGAATTCAAAACAGAAGCTGCTGGCACTGGGGGTGTGAGGCACTGACGGTCCCTGCTGTGCAGCCATTCAAAAGTGGTGACTTTCTTCTAGGCTCCTCCAGTGTATCCCTCCTTGCCAAGGACCAGGGACCTCCATTACCAGGCCCTCCAACAGCTAGGACAATTACATGATGTTTATAACCACATACAACAATACTGGATGTGGAGACTCACATACACCAGCAATCAGCACCACATACCACAGAGCTGGGCGTAGTGGCTCATGCCTGTAATCCAGCACTCAGGAGGCAGAGGCAGGAAGACTGCTGAGTTCAAGGCTGAGCTCAGGGCCAGCCTGAACTACAAAAGTGAGACCCTGTCTCAAAACAAACAAACAAAAAACAAAAACAAAACAAAAAGTACCAGCTCAGTGTTCATGAGGGTCATTTCTGCATCTCCTAAACATATTAAAATCTGTGGAGTCTCAAGTCTTTATATAAATCACTGTAGCTTTGCATATAACCTATGCACAGCCTCCTAAATTATTTTATATTTTCTAGATTACTTATGACAAGCTAAATGATTTTTTTTTTTTTTTGAGACAGGTCTCTCTTTGTAGTTCAGGCTGACCCTGAACTCACAGCAATCTTCCTGTCTCTGCCTCCCGAATGCTGGGATGACAGACACGAGCCACCATGCCCGGCATTGTTGTATGTGGTTACCAGGCATCAAACTTGGGACCTTGTCGTGCTAAGCAGATGCCTGAACCACTGAGCTAAATTCCTGGCCCTGAAAATCATTCTTATAGAGTATTGTTTGGAAAATAGCAACAAGAAAAATGTTTGTACATATTCAGTATACATGCTCTTTTTGTTTTTGTTTTTGTTTATTTTGCTTTGCTGGGGATGGAACCTAACGCCTCTTACATGCTGGGCAAGTTCTCTATCACTGAGATAGGCCCTCAGATTCTGATTTTTTAAAACATATTTTAAATCTACCATGACTGAATCTAGGATTTGGAACCTACAGATGCAAAGTCAATTATGTAGTTAGTTGCCAGCTGTGAAATACTTGATATGTTATCAACCAAGTTAAGATGGGCCTTCTGTATAACTTATACCCTGAATATTAAAAACTTAATATATTAAAAAAGAAAAGATATTAATTTTTAGGAAAATGCATACTAAGATGAGTTCTAGTAAAAATACTGAAAAAAAAAAAGCTAGTGTAAGAAAAGCTGAGTTCGGTGGCACATACCTCTTGTCCCAGTTACTCTGGAGTCTAAGAGTTTTACTGTCAGCCTCAACAACATAGAGACTTCACTTCAAAACAAAACAATTCCCCAAAAAACCAAAAACAAAAACAGAAAATGGGTACTGATAGGTAAGCGGAGAAATTGGAACCCTAATGCACTGTTGGTGGAAATATACCATGACAGAGCTGCCATGGAAGAGAGTATGTCTGTTCCTCAAAAAATGAAAAATCAAGGCTGGAGTGTGGCTCTGTAGATAGTATGTATCTAGCATGTAGCAGTCCCTGGATTTGAACTCAGTAGTATAAGTAAATAAATACAATTACAAAATGATCTAGCAATTCCACTTGATATACGTACCCAAGACAATCAAAACCAGAGATTCAAAGAGATACGAAATAATGCTCATTACAGCACTATTCACAATAGATAAAAAGGGGAGACAACACTTGTCTATTGTCAGATAAACGGGTCAACAAAATGTGGTCTCTACTCACAACGGAATATTACACAGCCTCAAAAAGGAGGAAATTCCGACATAAGATACAACGTAGATGAACCTTGAGGATATTATGTAGAGATAAGGCAGTCATAAAAAAGGCAGATTTTACTTATATCTGAGGTATTTAGAGTGTCATATATCGAGAGACAGAAAGCCAGAGGGTGGGGAGAAGGGAAAATGGAAATTTGTGTTATTATTTAATGGGAAATATGGATATTATTATTATTATATATTATTTACTAAGAAACAAGAGCTTCACCTTGCATAATTTTACAAGAGACAAAGGGTGAACATATGTAATGCCACAGAACTACACATCCTTTGAAAAGGTTACGGTAAGCCAACCATGATGGTTCAGGTCTGTAAATCTCAGCACTCTGGGAGGCTGAGGCAGGATAATTACAAGTTTGAGTTCAGCCTGGGTAATATAGTAACTCAGTGAGCCCTTGTCTCAAAATAGAAAATTCTGAAGAGGTCTAGAGATGTTGCTCAGTGTAAAGGCCCAGGGTTAAAACTCCAGTACCACATGGGGCCGGGGATTTAGCTCAGTGGTTCTGGCGCCTGTCTCACAAGCGCAAGGACCCGGGTTCGATTCCCCGGTAACCACATAACAATACTGGGTGTGGAGACCCACACCCAGCAGCAACCAGTACCACATACCACAGTGCCGGGCGTGGTGGCTCACGGCTGTAATCCCAGCACTCGGGAGGCAGAGGCAGGAGGATTGTGATGTGAGTTCAAGGCTGAGCTCAGGGCCAGCATGAACCACAAAGCGAGACCCTGTCTCAAAAAACCTAAAAAAAAAAAAAAAAAAAAACCAAACTCCAGTACCACAAAAAAATCAATTAATAAAAATAAAACTATTCCTTAGTCTCACTAACCACAATTTAAGTGCTTAATAACCACAAGTGGCTACTACTAGCTACTACATCCCCAAGAAAATGGCCCAGCCATGACAGAAAGTCCCGTCAGGGAGGTCTGGTCCAGATCCAAGGCTGCAGAACTGCAGCGTCTTCCCTCTGGCTCTTTCTGCCCATCCCCAGAGAGGACACCTCCCCTAAGGTCATCAGTAACTTCCTTTTGATCACATGACTTTGAGACGGAAGACAAAGGCCACACTTGATCTTACATTACACCATGTGCCAGAGAACCTCTCCTTGAGGCGAACACTTGCTGGGAATATCAGTAGTGGTACAGGTAAGGGCACAGTGACCTTGAGCCATGTGACCTTGGAGAGTGACACAATCTCCCAGAGCCTTCATTTCTCACTTAACACTGCTGCTCATGGCAAATCTGATATTTGTGAAGTGCTTAGCACAGTCTTTGGCAAATGGTAAATACCTGTTACTTATTGTTGAGGAAAAAATGGTAAAATCTTGAGTTAAAAAGCTAGGTATGGTGGCACACCTCTGCAATCCCAGCACTATGAGAGGCTGAGACAGGAAGAATGCAAGTTTGAGCTGAGCCTCGGCCACTGAGCAACTTAGCAAGACTCTTTCTTAAAATAAAAAATAATTTCAAATGGACGGGGGGTATAGCTCAGCACAAAGGCCCTGGGCTTGAACTTCAGTACCAAAATAATCCAAATAAATAGATAATAAAGATAAAAGGGAGCTGAGAGTTTTGGAAGAACAGGGCTGGTGTGAACTTTCCAAGTGAGAAAGCCATTTTCCCTAGGAGAGGTGAAGGCTGAGGGGCTTGGTGAGGATCCTCATTTCCAAGGTCTGAATGATGAGGGGGTCATTTGGGGGCGGGAAGCAGCCAAGTATAAACCAGAACTCAGCCTCTTCTATCCCACTGCTGCCCGGCGCCTTCGCAAAGCCCTCAACAGAGGAGCTGTCAGTTGGAAGAGGCCACTGGGTAATTGAGGCCTTGATTTCTCTAGTAAAATGTTTACGAAGCCCATAAACTCATGCCTTTATTGGCCAGGCTCATTCCAGGGGTTGGATGTGACTCTCTGAGGTGTAGTTAAAGCACCTGCTGAACTTGGGCGCCTGACTGCAGCCTTGGTCTCCACCCAGATCCACCAGAGCCACAAGGCACAGCCGGTGAGGGGGCGGCAGCACAGCTCCCAGAGGGCAAGAGAGCCAGGCAGGCCCCCCTCACATGCTTTTTAAACTCCTCAAAGCCTTTGAAAGGTAGTGGCAGAGAGACCTCTAAGACCTGTTCACAGACCCTTTCCATAGCGCTCGCTGGTCTAGTCCTAGTGTTGGAACAGGCCTGGGTAGACAGGATGGTGAAGGCTTCCCAGAAGGGGTGGCTCAGAGGCCCTGCCTGGCTTTTCTGGGGGCAGCCGGTCCATCTGGGCCTCTGCCTGGTGAGCATGCTCTGCAAAGCTTCTGCATCCCTTTGTCTTTCTCTTCAGTCTCCCCAGCCCCTCACCTCCTGCCTTGGGCCCCTGAACCCCAGCCCCTCCCTCCCCCCTCGCCTCCACCCCGCCCCAATTCTAACACAAAAGGCAACTTTGTCTTTCAAGTCAGTGGCCATAAATCCACATCTCTCCCCTCTCGGCAGCCATCTCAGCCACCTCTGATAAACAGGGGCCTGGATGGGGAGAGGTGGGAGGCAGCTGGGGGTCTTGAGAAAGTTCCTGTGGCCAGCTGTTGGCTTCCACAGGACAGGATGAGCCTCCGACCCTCAAATCCACACAGATCTGAGGCAAGCTTGGCTCTGAAGCTCCTTTTACAGCCTAAAGAGACTAAAACCTCTCAAAGCCCTGCCTTTGTCTCTTGTCCCCATAATCAAGAGGCGCAAGTTCCTCAGAGCCCAGCCAGGGGAAGGTGTAAAGTATGCCTAGGGGTGCGCTGCCTACTCAGGGTAGACATGGCACTTGCAGTGGCCTCCCACAAATTTGGGGAAGGAGGAGTGAAAGGAAGTTCTTCTACCCCATGTGACCAGCCCAACAGTTTCACTGCTACGTTTTCAAAAGCAGGTCTCAACTGCAGATATTTCGCCCCATTTCTATCTTCCGCACCAGACAATGGGGCAGAGGCTATGTTCTGGGAACACAGCACCCTTCCTGTTCTATACCAGACCCACTGAGCCCACATTCAGTTGTCACTCAGCAAACACCTACAGAATGTAGTGTATCCGGCAAGATGTTCTGGCATCGCCTGGGCAAATCCCCTCCATCCTGCAGCTGGCAGTACAGCTTGTGGCGGAGCCCTTGTGCATGTGGGAGACCCTGGCTTTGAACCACTGTACCGTGGAAAAATCCCCCTAGTCCACAGGCCCTGTCTTTAAATACTCCCATCCCGGCTGATAAAAAACATCAGAAGGATGAAAGTACTAGCAATATGGCTCTGAAAAACACATCTGCAAATGCTGGGGGGTCAGAAGTTCGAGTTATGCTGCTATGACACTGGGAGGATCTGGTAGGTGCTGCTAGTTCTTACACAGCCCAGAGAGGTTGAGGACTTCAAAACAGACCATGGCGTCAGGCAGACATTTGACCCCAACCATGATATATTCCCCTGTACCACAACGGCTCATTCAAATCCGGCTCTGTGTGACTGATGATGCCCACGATGCTTGCACAGGAAAGCACACTGGCACCCAACACCTCAGACCCGCCCAACACCATACACTCACGCTCGGGTCCGGGATACCCACCGCACAGCAGCCTGCTCTGTAACTTAATTGCCCCAGGGTTTGGTGGTTTTATAGAGTGTAACTAATGCAGTCGGAACACGATGAGGTGGCGGCTGTCAACTCACTAATGGTCACTCCCCATCCTCCCTGCATCCTATTAACACAGGTAAACAGCCAGGACATTTGTCCCCGTGTGGTGGTGCCTTTGGTGATTCCAACCTGCCCTCCAGAAAATCTGAGCGGCAGTCCCTTTCCAGGCAGGGCCTGTAGGACTGCTCCTATAGGTTATTCTGTTGGGCTGTAAAAAAGATAGAGAACTCATCTATCTTCCTGATTTGGGGCATGGGAAGGCAATGCCTGTGAAATGGCAGCACTTCTGTGGGTGATGGGTGGCTGGGAGACTGACCACGCACTCTCAACACCTGGGTGTGTCAACTTGCTAAAGTCCAAGCTCATCTCTGGAGCTTCATTCCCTCCTTTGTATAAAGGACCATCTTGCTGCAGCCCTCAGGGGACCGTGTTTCCAAATCCCAGCCAGTGGTGCACCCCAGGGCCTGGGAATCAATTTGGGAATTCCCTGCCTTCGATTTGAAAATGTCCAGGCCCGCAACAGAGCCTCTCTCCACAGACTGAACGTCTCTGCCAGTATCAGGGTCGCCAATCTCCTTTATGTAAACCTGCCTGGTCCCACAATCCTTAACTTCCGGTGTTCTGGTCAGGACACCGGATCTCCCTCACCTCCTGGAAGGGCGTCTGGTTAGGGGGCCCAGGCTGGAGCTATTAAATAAATTGCTTTCACATGACCAGGAGGATAACTCAACAAAAACAGATACTTCCCCCACATTTCCAGGGCCATATAGTAGGATTTGTAGGGATTAATAGAGTCGGGGTTAGGCGGTGGCGAGCTGCGCTGGGATTTTGCTCCTTTCAATTCCAACCTTGGTTTCCTCATCTGTGAAGTGGAAATGGGGCAGGATGGAGAAGACACTCTCTAAGGTGAAATCCACGGGAGGACTCTAGGACCCACTGGTGAGGTGGTCCCTCTTGTCTCATCCAGCTCCATTCTCTCACTCTGACCCCACCTCACGTTTATGCCGGTCTTTTGGCACCCTGGTGTTTTGCATAACTGCTAGTGTTCAACGAGGAACCTCCACCCCAACGACCTCCACACTAAGCTTCAACTGTTTTAGGGAACGGGGAGGTCTGCATCCAGCGGTTTCTTGCCTGGGATGGTACTGACAACTCCTGGAAATGGGAGAACTGGAGGAATTTCACGGCGGCTCTAGTGGTTGGATGTCTCCTAAAGCTCAAGAACCACCTTCTGTAGAGGGTTTCACGAGTTTTCCTGTGATCCAAAGGAATCCATACACCCAGGCTGGCAGAAGTTGTCTTCCTTGTATCTTTCATAATCACTCTCACTCATCATGAGCCCCATCCCTCCCTCTCTCTCTCCAAGGGCCAACTGGCCCCCAAATCCTGATCTGTCTTCCCTTTCCCATCCCATAGCCTTAGTGTAGAGTGTCTTCACTCCCAAGTGCTTCCCTAATAGCTTCTCTCCCTCCAGCCTTCCCATTTCCTGCCCGGTCTCTTTCCTCCCTGAGACTATTATCCTCCTGAATAACCAGAGTGATATTGGTTTCCATTGCACTGAATCAAATCTGTTCTACTTGGGGTGATAATCGAGGTCTTCATTATGAGACCATTTCCCCTTTCTAGCCTCAAACATCAGGATTTGAACTCTGACCATGTGAACTGGGTTTGCCTTTCCTGGACAGATTGTAGATGTTCATCCCCCCATTCCTTTCTGTTGCCATCTCCTCTGCCTGGAACTCTGTCTGCTCCTTTCTCTATAAACACCTCTATCTTTCTCCTGCCCCAAAGGAAGCAGGACTAATCCCTAGCTCTGGGTTTCGGAAACCTCGCTCCCGGGCTGCGGGAGAGTATGAGAGGCCGATGTGAACCCAGCAGTTTGTTCACATGGGCTGGTGAGACCGGCTGATTTACCTGTCTCCTCCACTATCAAGAATAGACACTGGGCAAATAGTACGTCCTCATAAACTGGTGCCTGAAGGCTGACTTTATGGCCTCCGGGCCAGTCCCTGCCCACCATTTTATCTTCCACCCGAGTCCCCACCTTCACAGGCCAGTAGTTCTCCTCTAGCAGTGACTTCCTCTTCCATCCCTTTATGAAGGAGCTGCACAAGACTGAACAACCCAGGGTGCTCCTTCCTATCACCGCAGATTCCTGAACCCCATGACCAGGAACCTGACGCACCCAGCTGCTGTGCTGCCCGGGAGATAACGCAGATGTCATGGAGGGACAGAGGCCCTAGCCTGGTGGGCTCTTGAGACTCCGGATGAGGCCCGATTCTGAGCCCAGAGCCCCAAGTCTCGGGGAGGCCGGCAGGTCAGGTGCAGTGAGGGAACGGAGGCAGCGAGCAGGCGGGCCTGGGCCCCGCATCGAGCTCTCCAGTAAGTGGGACCATCTGCTGCCTGCACGGAGGTCAGCGCCGGGGTCAGGCTCCCATCCCCCGCTCCAATCCCTCCTTCCCTCCGCTGCCCTTTGACTCCGGACTCCAAAGAGAAAAAGCGCTGGAGGCCCCTGAAAGCGGGAGTCCGGTGGGGGGGACACAGCCTGCGCGTCCCCGGGTTCCCCGGGAGCGGAGCGCCGGGCGCGGGGCACAAGGCCGGGGTGCCGCGCCGGGCCTGTCGGGTCCCAGGTCCGCGGTTCCCACAGCCGCCGGCTCGGGCCCCTTTGAAGTGGCCGCAGCTGCGCCCCCGCCCGCACTAATCCCCGCCGACGCGGGCGTCCGCGCCCCCCCGCATAGCAATAGTGTCCGCGCTGAATGGCGCTGGCTAATTACCTCGCTCGCACCACCGCGGGTGAATGAGAGAATCCGGCATTGTGCGCGGCGAATGGAGAAAATAAGACAGCCATTGTCCTCGCACGCCAAACGAGGGTTTGATGTCGCTGGGACGAAGGAGGAACCATTTCCCGCCACCCCTCCTCCTTCCCGGCCCCGGGCTCAAATTCCCCAGCTGGGCCAAGCCTCCCTGCTGCCGAGGCAGAGGGAAACTGAGGAAGATCGTCAGCCTCGACTCTGGACTCCTCACCAACGTCTGTCGTCTGCAGATTCTTTGTGGCACCTGTTCTTGTCGCCGGACCCTGTCTCTGACTCTCAAACACAGGCAGGGCCTGTATTGAACCCCACTTAGATGTCCTGGGGCTGTGGGGCACACTGGACAACAGGGGCTCCAGCCCCTCAGTGCCACCACCTTTGCGCCCTCAAGTTTGGCGACCAGCTGGGTGTGGGGAGAGAAGGGTAAGACAAAGTCTCTGAAAATGAGGGGACAGGAGATGGGGACATGGTGGGTGCCTGGACCAAGAAAGAAACAGCGAAAGAGAAGGGAGACATCTGCAAAACCAGGCCTCAGAATTTGGATTTAGCGCTGCACCCGGAAGGGGACCCCAAGGACAGTGGCAGATGCCTGTCTATTTCCTCTCTGCTTCCTCAGGCTGAGAGCAGACCCGACCTCCACCCAGCATAAGTGAGTATGGACTCACTGTTAGAAACCGGGGACTCACTGTTTCACCTATAAGGCAGCCTATTTTCAATGTCACCACCAAATAAAATGGGGTCCGGAAAGGTGGGGAGATGACACCCTTCGAGGTCAGGAGATTCAGCTCAGAGACAGGAACGGGCCAGATGGAACAGCTCTCACTTCTGCACATCCCCGTTTGTGGAAACACGTGCTTCCTAATCCCTTCCTATCAGCTTCAGACGATTTCTTCCTCGGGGAAGAGTACTCTACAGGTTCTCTGATATCTTATGAAGTTTATCAAATGTGCACATCAGGTTGGCTTTGGTCAGCACCATTGAATTAACAGGCCCCTTGGAGCTTTTCCGGGACAGTAACGTGGCCAAGTCGCCACAGCCGGACTGTACTCTGTCCCAAAGTCAAATCCCAAAACACGAGCACCTCTCATTCTTCTGGAAATAAAATCAACGAACGGAACAGCACTCAGGTAGGGACTGAGTGAGCAGCTGCCAGACTGTCCCTTGTTCTCACTGACCTTGTTTCACGTGACCAGGCCTTTGTTGTGATGATGATATGGGAAAAGCCCACCTGTAGAAACCCTGAATCAAGGTTTAATCCAAGCCCGGTAGAACCCCAGATATGATCAGACTCTTCTCTCTAACTCCCCTAAGTACACCTCTGTCTTCGAGTCCTATTTATTCTGCCTGAGGCTCTAGGACCTTAAGCTCAGTTGGCATCAGAGCACCTGCTGCTGCCACCGGATCCCCGGTGGACCTGCCCGGTCAGCCAAAAAGGTAAAAGCTGAGCTGCTGTGCATGGAGTGGAGGCAGAGAGCCCAGATCCCCCCCAATCTGACCTCTATCTCCCCTGAATACATATAGGGATTTTTGAGGAATCATGCTTAACAACCTTTTCTAGGGAGAAAAAAGATTTACCCAAGCAAACAACAGGTAGAAGCAGATCAAAGACTATTCTAAAGGCATACCAGCCCCTAGCTTCCTTTCACGTGACTAAAAATGATTGGAACAGACACTCTATTTGTTACCATGTATCACAATACATGCACCTTTGTGATCTGAGCAGATTCCACCCCCATGGTGCCTTGAACCAGGAGCCCTCAGCTACATCTCACTCTGGAAGATGGTCCACCACCCACTATTCAAAAAGCCAGAACAGCCTTCATGCCCAAATTAGACTCAATACTTTCAACTGAAAAGGGGCTTTTAACTGAAGCTTATTTCTTCTTATACCTTTTCTTTACCCAAACCTAAAACTGTAAGTAATTTTTTTAAAAAAGTGTATTACTGCCAGGTATGGTGGTGCACACCTGTAATCCCAGCACTCAGGAGGCTGAGTCAGGAGGGTTGCTGTGAGTTTGAGGCCAGCCTGGGGCACAAAGCCGTGTTCAAGGCCAGCCTGAAGCACATAGTGAGATCCTGAATAATAATAATAATAATAATTTTTTTAAAGTTCATATTCCGATGGGAAAATAACAGGGATAAACAGGGTTTATTTCCTTTCTCCTTTCCCATTTCCACAGCAGCCTGCACTGTGCTGAGTTTATGATCTTTACAGGTGACACAAGGTAGGCAAGGACTTGAAGGGATGGCCCCTTCTTGAGGAGGCAAGAGGGAAGCTTCCTAACATGGAATCTGGCCATTTAACCCTTTTGGGGGGGAGGTGAGGCCAGTCATCCAACCTCCTGGACACCTCTCCAGCTTTCCTGGGAGGGACCCCTGAGATGCCTGATCACCTCTCCTGGGGTAGCAGACTGAAGCTGGAGCTCACCAGGCCAAGTCCTCCCCACTCAGCCCTCAGCAGTGGCACCTGTGGCCAGGCTAACTGCTATCTTTTCCAACTGGCCAGCCACGCCTTGGAAGAAGGGTGTTTCAGAACTGGGGGAGAGATAAGCTATATACTCTGTCCCAGAATAGACCCTTGGGTGTTGTCTGACCACCCAAGACCTACAAGAGCAAAGCTGGGCTTGCAGTCCAATAGATCCTTCTTAAATTGGTGTCATAAAAGCAATGGCTCATAACTGTAATTCTAGCAGTCTGGGAGGCTAAAGAAGAAGGATCACAAGTTCAGGACCAGCCTGGGAAATTTAGCCACTTAACAAGACCTTGTCTCAAAGTAAGAGACTTTCAAAGAGCAGTGTGTGCATGTGTGTGTGTGTGTGTGTGCGCGCACGCGCATAATACAGCTCAGTGTTAAAGCCCTGGGTTCCATCCCCAGCATAAGTAAATAAAGAAAGCAATATGGCTTTATTTCAGGAAAGCCTTGATCTCATCAACATCACACCAGCTTGCCTGTAATGATCTTGACTTTGTCACAGTTCAATGGGAAAATGACTGATTTGAGAAGCAAAGTCCAAAACAGAAGGGGGGCAGGAATATCAAGCAGGCTCAATCCTGGGCTCATTCTTGGTAATATAATTATCGGTGATCTGAGATAATGGAATCAGGAATATTCTAATCCAATCTGCACATGAGACTCAATTAGGCAGAGTTTCTCTAGGTGAGAGAGAGTTGGAATACAATTTTAAAGGACCACAGAAAATTAGGGCGAAGAGAATTGTAGAAAGGCGACATTTTCTGTAAGTGGGGACATGAAGCAAAATAACCCAAAAGATGGATAAGAAAAAAAATTAACTAAATTTGAAGATGATAGACAAAGATCCAGGAAGTACTGTTTATCTCTGAGCTTCAAATCTCTAAGGTCCTCAGCAGATCTGGCTTTGAAATTAGAGCCTGGGTCCCGTTTGGCCATTGAATATATTGAAAAGGGATCCAGGCCCTTTCTGTCACAGCTCTGTAAGCCAGGCCTTGGGACGAGGCCTCTCTCTGGGCCTCAGTTTCCACAGCAGTGATAGGAGAAACGTGAGCAGGACAGGAGACTAGGGGAGAGGGGCCGGGGAGACTCAGGGTGAATGAACTGCAGGAGAGCTGTGTCCCCTGGGCCCCTCCCAGCCCTGTGAGGGTGATGGGCACCCTGCAGCCTCCTAGGCCCTCTCGACTCCCTCCTCCCAGACTTGGCTGGTTTAAAGGTTTGTCTGTAAACTGTCTAGTACTAGGCTCTCGTCAGCCGTCCAGGCCGATGGCCAGACTAGCTGGGAGGAATCAGACTGAGAACCCAAGGCCTCTCTGCCTGCGCTTTCTCCTTCTCCCTCCCAGGCCAGCTGCAGGATCCCAGGTTGGGTGGAGCTCAAATTCCTGAGTCAACTGGATGAACATATTTGCTCCCAAGCTAAAGAAGCAAGGATGCACACAAACACACCCTTGCACGTGCACACACACATGCACACACGCACCTGACACAGGAGGCCAGCGCTGATGAGTGACTTGACAGGAAAGGGACGGACTGACTGCGCAGCATCTGCCCACCAGAGGCAGGAGTGGGACACGGAGGGTGTTCAGGCAGGCAGAGTTCCAAGTCTGGGCCACCAGCCTCCTAGTCACAGGCCTCCAGGCAGGGCACAGCTGGGGACTGAGCGCAGTGAGGTGCGGAGCATGCTAAGAAGCACTGGGCCCTGAGGCTGTCAGACAGACCCCAAGAAAGGCCAAGCTGGGGCTCCCTAGGAGTCAGGCTCCTCCTTCCCTGGCTCTCACCCCAGAGATCCAATGACCACCCTGTTTGGGCCCTGGAGCCACAGGGGCCCCTCCCCCTCTTCTAAGGTTCTGGGCTGGCTTGCGCGCCTCCATCAGGCACAGCTTGCTCCTTCCTGCTAGGCTGCTGGGACTGGGGGTCCTAAGCAGCTTCTGCTCAAAGCATTGATCCCTGGGGCCAAAAGGGCAGGGTACCCCCCCAGACCCCTCTCCAGATTGGGGCAGGAAGGGGTCACGTCCATCGTCCTTGGAGTGCAAGCCTTAGGCCTCCTAGTCCTGCAGGCCATGGCCTAGGCAAGGGGACAAGACAAGGGTGAGCACCAGCCCCCTCTCCTCCTAGCTGATTGTGGCTCCTCCCCACCCAGAGACCACCCCTCCTCCCAGGACCCCTAGGGAGAAGGAGCCTTCTCAGCCCTGCCAGTTCCTCTCCTGTGATTTGTTCTGAATTTTCAAACAAAGAGTAATTATGACAGATGTGGAGCAATCAGCATCATTATGCGGGGAAACAAGAAAAGGAACTGGGAATAGGGGACCTGGGGGAGGGGAACTGGTCTCCCTCGTCCAGGCAGGACGCCTACCTCCACCTGCCTACCTCCACCTGCCGCAGCAAGCCATTCCCAACTCCCTGCACCCTGGGGAACCTGCGCGTGCCCAGGCAGGGCAACTTCTCTTCCAGGGTTCCTAACTGGAATTCTCCACTGTGGCTCGGATGGGGTACACATGCCCGCCCCGTGAGAAGGGCAGTCACCTTGGCCAGGGGTTCTAAGCTCTTCTGTTCCCCCTCCATGGCCTGCATGGTCCCCAGGTATTAATATAGATTTATTCTCATGGGATCTGAGCCGGCTCTGGATAGTCAGCCCAGTGAACATCGGTGGGGCAGAGCTGTGTGTGAGTCTCCACTTCCCTCCTTACTGTGCACCCTTAGGCAAGGTGACTGATCCTTCTGGGCTTCCATTTACTGTTCCGTAAAACAGGACTAGTACACCTATTCGTGGAACTGTTGTGGGAATTAAGCAAATGAACCCAGAGAGGACTTAGAACAAAACAATCCCAGATTACTGACTCTGTCGTGGATATCCTGGGTAGTTTGGAAGCTCCAAGGCCTTCTGCTACCTACCACCCAGACGTCAGGAGCCCACACAGCCCACACCACGAGTCAGTGGTGAATAAGCCCCACTCAGAACCGCAGAGCACAGGCAAAGCCCAGCAGGGCAGACACAGGAAAAACAGAACTGCTTGTGCCATCCTCCCGGGGAGAGGGTCTCAGGAAGGACTCTCCCTTTCTGAATCAGAGGGCAGTGAGATAATGCAGCATGCCAAGGCCTGAGGCCCGATAAGCTAGAGGCCTCTTGCCTGCCCAACTGCCCATTCTGAGTGTTCAAGTCTGAGAAATTAGAAGGTTAGATGCACTCCATGGGCTCCGATCCCACCTGGAGCCTGGGGAGACCTCTATGGTCCTAGACAGGCTGGGAATTTTAGGATTCCTTTGCTGCAGGCTGCAACTCGGCGAAAGGGCAAAAGGGCAAGAAGTCGGTTCTGTCACGGTGGTCTGCCCCCTCCTCTTCATTTAGGTGGTCTGGTCTCCATCTGCCCACCCCAAGTCCCCGGGGCCTCTTAACAGGCCCCCCCCACATTCCAGTGGCCTTGGGGGCAGCAGCCAGACCAGAAAGTCCAGTTCCTGCCCATTATCACTGCCTGCATTGCACTGCAATCCAACACCAGCATTCCAGAGAGCAGCCCCGGGCTGCCCCTCCGCCCTGGTCAGGGTCAGTGTCCGGGCTCTGTGACAGGCCCCGGCCAGTGTCTGGCTTCTCAGATACGGAGCAGGGAAGGCTGGGCCTCCAGGGAGGTGCTGATGGGGGGCAGAGACTATACACGCCTTCTTTGAGGGGTCCTTTTAGTCTGCCCTCTTCGTGCTCTCTCCAAAGGCCACCTGCTCCTGAAACAGGGCTCCCAGGTGTGAGTACAGTGAACTGGACAAGAGACCGAAATACCCAAGATGAAGGAACAGAACATCCTTGCCTGCCTGGGGGTGGTTGTTTGCCCCACCAACCCCTCTGTCTCCCTCTTAAGGCCTCTGCTCAGCTTGCCTTCTGCCTTCCTGGCTCCCAAAATCAAGTGGGTAACAGAGTTAGCATGTCTAGGAACCAGGTGAGCAGAGCTGGGGACCACGGAGCAAACCCAGAAATCAAGAAGAAGTTCAGGGACCAGAGGAGTAGACAGGCCAGCAGGGTCAGGGTGACGGCAGCTGGGTTTGGGAGTCCACGGAAGAAATGAGCAAATGAGTGTCTGGATGGCTGGGGTGTTCTGGCCACGCCCCCAGGCCGGGGTGGAACCTCCACCCTCCAGCCCACGGCCCCTCCAGCCGAGTGGGGAATGATCAGTCCCTTCCAGGACCTAATAAAATTATCAGTCACTGTTCCTGGCCCTGCAAGGGTGTGGGCCCAACTCATCCCTCAGCAGCCCAGTATATCTCAGGTGCTCACACAGGTACTCGTGTGCACGTGCACACCCCACACACACGCAGACACAGACCACAGCTCCTGTTTCTTGCTCGTTTGCAATTAGGCTATGGCCAGAGAAATACAGATGCCATAGGTTGGTTACACAAGCAGACATTTTGGGAAGAATCAGTCCAGTTAAACAAAGACAGCAGTGAGCTGTCTGGTTTTCTATCCTAGGTGCCCTCCGTTCTTCTGTTCCATTCTCCCATTACTGAAAGCTGCGTAAGACAGGCTGCAAGCTGCTCTACACAAGTCCCTCTCCCCCTCTCTCCCTCTCACGCAAGGGCACCCCAGCCTGCAGGGACTCAGAGGAGCAGAGGGAAAGGCAGCACAAGAAGGCCAGGAGTGAAAAAGTCCTTTCTCCCTGGGGGCGGGGAGGGAACTGAGGGGAGGGGGGACGGGGCCTGCTTCACTCGCAGCCTGCAAATGCCTGTCCTATTCACCACCCCGCATTCCCAGCCCAGGCGCCTGGCCCCTGACAATGCCCGGGACAGGAACAGAGAAGATTTTCACATTGTGTTGAAGGGGCCAGCTGGCTGCCTGCGCCAGTGGAGCCAAGGTGTGGGAACCAGAAGTGCCCGGCGTCCACACTGAACGCTGCGGGTGGGGTGAGGGGCACAGTTAGGACCTCAGAGCCTGGTGCAGCGGGGAGGGTCCAGGCGGGCAGGGATGCGGAGCAAGGGAGCCTTGGATTCACACCCCATCTGGCGAGGAGGCAGGGCTCCGCTATCTCTGCAGAGCGAGCAGTGACGGCCACCCCAGGATCCTGCCCTGGGCACATTGTTCCCCTGCCCATCCTCCCCGTTCACAGCTTCTGTTCCTTTGAGTTATGCTATCAATTACAGAAAAGGAAGGAGGGAGAGAGGGAGAGAGAGAGGGAGAGGAAAGAGGGACAGGGAGAGTGGGAAGAGGGACACACTCAGAAGGGCGCATGTTCATATAGTTTTTTACCAAACCCTACAGGCAGACAGGGTTCGTGAGAAACACAAGAGAGAGAGAAGCCCTGTAGGAGCTTAAACTCTAGTTGAGGAGACAGATGGGCTGCTATCCAGCAACAAAACAGTTACTTAACAATGCCCATAGCCCTCACTTATGGGGAAAGTTAACCTGAAGGCCACAGGCTGCAAATGCTCTTGCCTTAGGAGAAGAAGACGGAATTACTACAAGCTAAAATGGTCTTTGGGGAGGGAGTGGGTGTGGGAAGAAGGGCAATAAGAGACTCAGGGAGCCAGGTGCTGTGGCACAGGCATGTAATCCCAGCACTTGGGAAGCTGAGGCAGGAGGATATTCAGTACAAGGTCAGTCCAGGCTATAGACAGCTCTTACCTCAAAAAGGAAAACAAGGGCCGGGGATTTAGCTCAGTGGTTCCGGCGCCTGTCTTGCAAGCGCAAGGACCTGGGTTCGATCCCCGGTAACCACATACCTATACTGGGTGTGGAGACTCACGCCCAGCAGCAACCAGTGCCACATACCACAGTGCCAGGCGTGGTGGCTCACGCCTGTAATCCCAGCACTCGGGAGGCAGAGGCAGGAGGATTGCTGTGGTGAGTTTGAGGCTGAGCTCAGGGCCAGCCTGAACTACAAAGCGAGACCCTGTCTCAAAAAACCTAAAAAAAAAAAAAAAAAAAAGGGAAAACAAAAAAAGTAGACGGGGCAAGTGCCAGTGTGTCTCCAGAACAGACAAAATGAATAGCAAAGGAGACTTAATAACACCTTAGGGCAAGGAAAGGCCTTGCTCCATTCCTCAGTATTTTGGGGTCAGGTAACTGAGATTTAACCAAATTTTTATTTTGTTTTGTTTTGTGGTACTGGGAATTGAACTCATGACTTTGTACCTGCAAAGCAGGTTGCAGCACCACTGAGCTAAATCCCCGGCCTTTGAACCCAGCTATATCCTTAGCATTTTTTTAAAATTTTCAATTGTGAGATAGAGTCTTCTTCAGTCACTAAGTGACCTTTCTGCCTCAGCCTTCCTGAGCATTATGTCAAAGGTATGCATCACCACGCCCAGCTCAGACCCCCACTCTGACAATGAGACAGTGACCTGTGCACAATACACATGACTCCTAGTGTCCAGAAAATGTCTTCCTGCTTGCGGGCCTCGGGCTGACAAAAGGGGTCACTGGCGGGGTGTGGATGCTCCCCCATGGGGACAGGGTGCAGGCCTGGAATGCGCTCTGCCTGCTCTGCTCCTGCCTCTCCCTCACAGTAAGCAGAGGGAGGGGACTCTGTTGGGGGGGACTCCTCAGGAACGCAGGATCCCACATACCAGGCCTTTGTATATCAGGTAACAAAGTTCCCCAAGTTTACCCCAACCTACATGCAGGGGCCCAGGACACATCCCCATCCCGGGTTGCGGTCCTCAGTGGCTCCTGTCCTGGTTTTCCTGAGCCCACCAAGGCCTAGCCCCTCACCCTGCCCTTGATCATGTGACTATGGAAGTATAGCTACTTCCTCATGCTCCCCGCAGACCCGAGGATCAGACAGAAAGCAGTTTGTGTCCAAACCCAGCCCGCTGTGGCCTGGAACCTCTGCTCTGTGGACTCCACTGTGCTGCCCACCCACCCCTTGACCAGAGATGGGCCTGGCAGTGGGTGCTCCCATAGTTTGTGGCCAACCACAGTGCGGCTATATTGTGGCTGGGCTCTTCAGAGAAGCGAAAACCAGGCGTGGGCCCCGGTCCACATAGCTGAAATCAAGACTCCTGGCAATCAGGGCTCAGCTGAAGGTCTGAAACCCCATTCTGGATGCTAGATCCTGGGTCTCTTTATTCCAATTGGCCCAGGAGCCAGAGAACAGATCGGGAGAAGCAAGAACTAAGGCGGAAGAGGAGCTAGGCTGGGGCTTCCGGCTATGCCCTCTCCTTGAGGCGGGCCATTCCTCTTAGGAGGGAATCAGTACAGTGTCCTACTCACCACCCCAAGGCTGAGCCCCCACAGTGGTTAAGGCAGAACAAGGAGCAACTGCCCCCTTCTACTGCTGTAGAGATTTCCCTGGAGTCCTCCCTAAATGAACCCTACAGAGGGGAAAAGTGGGCTGGGAGCAGAAACAAGCCGTTTGCTTTGTTGGAGATTAACCTTTGTAGACAGCCAAGATTACACTTAAAGGGTTTGTCCAAGAAAGTGTTGTTTTTTTTTTTAATTTTAAAAAACATGGGCCGGGGATATAGCTCTGGTTCCGGCGCCTGTCTTGCAAGCGCAAGGACCCGGGTTTGATCCCCGGTAACCACATAAATAATGGGTGTGGAGACTCACACCCAGCAGCAATCAGTGCCACATACCACAGTGCCAGGTGTGGTGGCTCATGCCTGTAATCCCAGCATTCGCGAGGCAGAGGCAGGAGGATTGCTGTGATGTGGGTTTGAGCTCAGGGCCAACCTGAACCACAAAGCAAGACCCTGTCTAAAAAAAAAAAAAACAGTAATGGCCGGGGATTTAGTTCAGTGGTTCCTTCACCTGCCTTGCAAGCACAAAATGCTGGGTTGGATCCTGGGTAACCACAAACAGTAATGCTGGGCGTAGTGACTCACGCCCACCAGCAATCAGTACCACATATCACAGTGCCAGGTGTGTAATCCCAGAACTTGGGAGGCAGAGGCAGGAGGACTGCTGAGTTTGAGGGTGAATTCAGGATCAGCCTGTACTACAAAGTGAGACCCTATCTCAAAAAACTAAAAAATAAAACAAACAAACAACAACAACAACAAAAAACAGAGGGCTGACCAGGGATTTAGCTCAGTGGTTCTGGCGCCTGCCTTGCAAATGCAAGGAAGGTCCCAGGTTCGATTCTGGGTAACCACATATAATAATGCCAGGCATAGAAACTCACATTTGTCATCCCAGCATTCAGGAGGCAGAGGCAGGAGGACTGCTCTGAGTTCGAGGCTTACCTGGGCTACATAATGAGCTCAGGGCCAGACTGAACTACAACGCGAGAATCTGTCTCAAAAAACCCCCAAAAAACAAACAGGGGCCTGAACCCACAGGTCCTCTGCCACTGAAGTACAACACCCTCTACACTTTTTGCTTTTTATTGTTTTTTGTTTTTAGGTTTTTTGAGACAGAGTCTCCCTTTGTAGTTCAGGCTGGCCCTGAGCTCAGCCTCAAAACTCATATCACAGCAATCCTCCTGCCTCTGCCTCCCGGGTGCTGGGATTACAGGCGTGAGCCACCACGCCCAGCACTGTGGTATGTGGTAATGACTGCTGCTGAGGTGAGTCTTCACACCCAATATTGTTATGTGGTTACTGGGGATCCAAACCAGGCCCTTGCGCTGGCAAGACAGGTGCCGGAACCACTGAGCTATATCCCCGGCCCGCTTTTTATTGTTTTAATTTGAGACAAGGTTTTACTAAATTGCCTAGGATGGCCCAAATTGGCAATCAAGCCAATTCAGAAGCAGAGTGACAGCAGACACTGTCATACCCAGCCGGAACTGTCTTCAGATGAGGAGGTGCTGGCTCTGGGCCCCAAGTGGCTCTTGTGTGCCAGGCTAGGCGTGGGGTGTGCTAGTACCCATGAACATCCTATGAGGTTGGATGATGTGTATGTGTTGCAGGTGAGGAGACGGCGAAGGCAGAAGAAAGCTGTCCAGACTTTATTGTTAGCAAGTCCCAAAGTATTAGCCCAGGAACTGCAAGTTCTGGGAACCAGAGCAGTCAGGACCCTGAGCCTTGGACACAGTGTGTGGTGCAGCCCACAAGGCCTCCAAGGAGGGTGTGCCCCCCACCCCCCAGACAGACCTGTCCAGTAGGCTGCCTGGGTAGGTTCCCTGGGAGGACCACATGTCCCCTTGGTGCTGAGCTTGCTCCTCCCTCGCCAAGAGCCACTCAGGGCTCATCACACCCTTTCAGAAAGCCACCCACCATGTCATATCTACAGTGCCAGTGGGCAAATGGGCAGGGGTTGAGTACCCAAGGAGGAAACCCAGGCTGGACTGACCAGCTTCAAAGCTTCCCAGGGACATCAGCCTGTGAATGGAGAAAAGTGGTCCGGCCACTGGCTTGCTTGGCATCCACACTTTGCCCCCGGGGACCTCAGCCTTGCAGAGGAGAGAGGAAGCTGGGAGGGTCATTCTGCTGCCTCCCTGCCTCTAGGACCCCAAAGGATTAACCAGGCCGACCCCACCCCCAGCTCAATTCCTTACCCTGTTAGAGTAGCAGGGAACCAAACATCTTGAAGATATTATCATTTAGAAAAGTGTATTGAGGGGCTAAGGATTTAGCTCAGTAGTTTCAGCACCTGCCTCATAAGCACAAGGTCCCAAGTTCAATCCCCACCAAAAAAAAAAGGCTGAGGTGTAGTGCAGTGGTACAGTACTTGGCCAGCATGTGCATTACCCTGGATTTAATCCCCAGCATCTTGTAAGTAAATAATAAATAGATGAATAAATGCTCCATTTCCCCCATCCTTAGTCCCCACTCTCAGTCCCTGAGTTACTCTGCACACCCAGCCATCTGCTCTGAGCCCCCCCACACCCACTGCTGGCAAGGCTGGGCATAGGGGTGGCTGAGCCAGAACTGATTTGGTCTCCAAGTCCAGGGCAGCCTCCCAGCGAGCTCCAGATGGGGGCCTGGATCGGCCTTCCTTACAACAAAGGGGCATCTTACGCCTCGTGAGAGGGCTCCTGCCTCGAACAATTCATCACTCACCAGCCGCCGTCCAGAGCGACTGTGAATGCCCTCAGAGCCAGGAAGAAACTTGTCAGCGCTGGTGGGGGAAAAGAGGACGCATGCCACAGGGTTAGTGAAGGGGTGGAAGGGCTCAGGCTGCCTACACTGCAGTCCTGGCTTTGCCTCTTGTCAAATGCTGACCTGAACCCTCAAAGGCTCAGTTTTCTCATCTGTAAAACGGGAAGAACAATGGCCCATCTCTTAGGGTCCGTGTGATGACTCACTGGGATAATTCCCATGAAACAGTCATCGTGCCCAGCACGTGAGCTAGAATTATTACCAACCTAAGGGCCATGCGTGTCATCCAATATCCCATGTGCTCTCAGCTCGATGCTTCCCTGAGGCACAGAGACAGTCTGCATGTACACAGCACACTCCCAGTGAGCACAGAAGCAACAACAACAGGATGACAGAACTTTCAGGACAAGGTCAAAGCACACCCACTGCTGTCATCCCTACCACTGATGAACCAGCAAAGTGCAATTTTAGAGCTGAAACACATCGCCTGGCCTTTTCTCTCCTGGTCCAAGCAGTATATTAGCTTGAAGGGACACAGGTATTGTTGACATAACTCTAAAATTCTCTTATCACATTTCTTTTTTTTTGAGACAGGGTCTTGCTTTTTTTTGCAGTTCAGGCTGGCCCTGAGCTCAGCTTTGAACTTACAGCAATCCTCCTGTCTCTGTCTCCCAAGAGCTGGGATTACAGATGTGAGCCACCACACCCGGCACTGTGGTACGTGGTAGTGATTGCTGGTGGATGTGAGTCTCTACACCCAGCACTGTTGTACGTGGCTACTGTGGGATCAAACCCGGGCCCTTGAGCTTGCAATGCAGGGGCCTGGAACCACTGAGCCAAATCCCTGGCATCTCACATCTTTTTACTTTTTTTTTTTTTTTTTTTTTTTTGAGACAGGGTCTCACTTTGTGGTTCAGGCTGGCCCTGAGCTCAGCCTCAAACTCACATCACAGCAATCCTCCTGCCTCTGCCTCCCGAGTGCTGGGATTACAGGCGTGAGCCACCACGCCCGGCACTGTAGTATGTGGTACTGGTTGCTGCTGGGGTGAATCTCCATGCCCAGTATTGTTATGTGGTTACCGGGGATCGAACCTGGGTCCTTGTGCTTGCAAGACAGGTACCAGAACCACTGAGCTAAATCCCTGGCCCCTTAACTTATGTTTTGCAATGCTGGAGACTGAACCCAGAGCCTTATCTACATTAGGCAGAATTGAACTACACCCTGGGTCTCTGCTACATATTTATATTACTTATTTTAAATGATCTCTATTTATTTTTGCAATATTAGGAGTTGAAGTCAGGGCCTTTGCACTGAGCTACAACCCTGCTCGTCCTCCCCTTCTCCACTTTGAGACAGAGTCTCCCTCAGTTATTAAGTTGCCCAGGTTGGCTTTGAACTTGTATTCTTCCTGCCTCAGCCTTCCAGAGTGCTGGTATTACAGGGATGTGTCACCACATCCACCTCCTACTATGTATTTTTCAAGCAAACTTGTCGACAAGCTTCAGAACTCTATTACTAATAAAGTCTTACTCATAAGCTTTGAAAGTCAACATAATTAAAAATTTTGTATGGCCAAAATGACCCATAAAAACATCTTTAGATCCCCTAACTTTGATCCCAGGCACCACTAAAACAAAAACAAAAACGTTTAAAATCATCTGTTAAGTCAGGGGTTTACCTTTCAGTGGAAGAAACACAGGCAAGGGACTGGACTAGGGACACCGGAGGTCTGATGTGTGACAGGCTTATGGAAGCCACAACCCAACGTGGGGGGAAGGCCCACCCCCACAACCACCTGCCTAGCCGTGTTGGTCTACATCCCTTGAAGTTCACATTCCAGTCAGGAAAGGAGCCCAGAACTCCCTGCAGGACCCCTCTCAACTGACCCATGCTCGGAAATTAGTTTCCCAGAAGGTTCTCTGAACCAGGGCGGTGCTCTGTCCCCGCAGCCCAGACCAACAGACGAGCACTCTGGTTTCTACAAAGTCACAGGAGGGACAAGAAGGGACGTTCACTTACTTGCAGCCTGGATGCGCGCCTTGCGGCTGACCACCAGCCCAAAGCGGTTCTGGGCCACACACTCATAGTCACCCTCGTCAGAAAGGCCACCTGCCTGCTCCACCCGGAAGCGGGGGATCAGTAAAGACCCGTTAGCCATCAGGGCCACATGGGTGCTCTCTGGCAGCTCCACTCCATTCTTCCTCCAGGTGATCCTCACAGGGGGGGTCCCCTGCACTTGGCAGCCCAGCACCACAGGCTGCCCGGGGACGGCAATGTCATCGCTGGGCTCCAGGGCAAATGCCAGTTCTGCAGAATGACCATGACCTGCATTAGGGAGGAGGAGGAGAGAGGTCAGCCTGAAACTAGAACAGGAAGTCCTCTGCTGCAGGGATCCGAGGCTTCCATATTTCTGTGGGCTCACTCCCAGGGAGTGCCCTACAAGCGTTGACCCGGGCAGGATACGGTCATACCAGCACACTACCGCACACAGATGACTATTACTCCTACCATTCCGCCTTTCACAGATAAGGAATTGGAAGCCCAGAGAATGAGGCTCGCCCAGCGTCTCAGGTACTAGTCCTCGAGAATCCACGACCTCACAGCAAGACTGATTTCAACACAGGTGCTGCCACTTCTGTGGTCATGCTGGACAAAACCCCGAAGCCTCGTGGGCTTTCAAGGGGTGGCCTTAGTATTCAACTTGTTCCCTCTCTTCATCTGTTTAAATTGAGATGCAGCAGCCTACCTGGTGTCACAGGGTTGTACAACCAGATTAACAAACTCAAAGGCACTACGGAAAGTTAAAAGTCCTAAGATATAGAGTGAAAGAATAACCCACACTCCAGCGTCCAGCATGGTAGAGGGTGTGGGCTCGGCGCTCAGGCACAAGCCAGACTGTGGTCGGTCACCACCCTCCCAGTGCCCTCATGCCCTAGGTCTGGGTCCTGTGGCCTTTGTTTTAGATGGGAAAGAAGGGAAGCAAATGCCAAGGCCTCCGAAGCCCCAGCAGAACGGGAATCCTAGCACTTTGCCCCTAGATAGACTTGGTGCTCTTGCAGAAAAAGAGAAATGAGCTGGAGGAGCAGGAGAGAGAAGCCGAGGCTGGGCCAGGCCAACCCATGGAGGAAGAGAAGCCAAGGCATCAGGAGGGGCTATGGCTCAGAACCCGGGCAGGATGCCAGGTCTCAGGACAGCAGCTTAGCCTCCCAGCTACAACTTCACTCCACGAGGAATGACCCTCCCCCCCGGGGGGTCTGAAAGGGCAGCCACAGACCCCGCCTCACATTTCTCGGGAACTAGCAATCTTGGAATTACCCCACACACATACACACACACACCGCGCCTGCCTGGGAGGGGGCCGAGGAGGATCGCGGGATGCCAGGCATCGCCCCCATCCCTGGGATCACAACATCTCCAGACAGAGGAGGACTCCAGCCCCTCAAACCCCTATCTGCCCTAAGCTTCAGCCCCCTCACACACACCCGCTTCCCATCCGGTACGGCCATCACGGGACAAAGTTTCCCTCTGAGGCAGACAAGGTGTTCTGCTTCTTGGGAAGAGAGAAGAGAGAGAGAGGAGGCCGAATATGCCTGCTGAGAACTTGGGATGCGAGGGACAGGGACACGATCGCCAACCCTCTTCCGCGAGACGGCCGGATTACAGCCATCCAGGGGCGAGGATGGTGGGCACCCGCGCACCGGCCGGGAACCTCCTAGTGCTTCTCTACCTCCCCTCTCCTCCGATTCCTCCCGCACCCCGGGTCCAATCTCGGCTCCAAATCCCGGACGCGCCCCATGTAGACAGCTGAGTTCCGGCTCGGACGCGGGTTATGATCTCCTGCCTCGGGCCACTCGGGTGTCTCCGCGCGCTCCAGCTCGCGCCCCTCGGGTGGGACTCGGCCGTGAGGTGACCTGGGCTCATTTCCGCCCGTCTCCACTGCCAACCTCCCCGACCCCTCGCGCGCACGTCCCGGATCCAGGTCCTGCCCCGAGTTCCCGAGCCCGCGGTCCGAGCCGGGTCCTTCCTCAGGAGGCTCGGTCCCAGCACCCCGGCCCGGCCCGGGCCCCACCCGCGCGGCCCTCGCTCACCCTCGGCCGGCGCGGGCAGCAGCAGCAGCGCGGACAGCAGCAGCGGCAGCAGGAGCCGGGGCCGGCGCGGCGGGGGCGCGGGGCGCGGCGCAGCCATGGGCGCTCCGGGGAGCGGGGCTCGGCGCGCGCCTCCGGGCTTCTCGCGGCTTACAGCGTCCCGCGGGACCGGCGCCAGGGCCGGGGCCGGGGCTCGGGCCGAGGCCGAGCCCGGGCGGCGGGGGGCTGGGGCCGCATGCCGCCTAGGAGCGCGGAGGGCGCAGGGGGAGCGCGGCTCGCGCCATCTTGCACCCACCCGCGCAGCCGGCGATCTGTCAGCCCGGTCGGGGAACGCGCTCCACACTTGCCCCGCCCGCGCGCCCCGCCCTCCCGCCGGCCCACCGCCCCCTCCCCTTGCTCCCCTCCCCCAGCCCCTCTCCCCGGAGGCCGGGTCTGGGGAACAAAAGAGCCGGCGAGCGCTTTAAGCGGCCGGACATTCCCGGCTGCGCGGCGGACGCGCCCCCTGCGCTTTGAACTGGGCTAGAGCGGCCGGCGCCGTCCCGGGCTGCAGCCGGGGGTCCCTTCGCTGCCCGCCTGTTCCGGATCTAAGGGACTTGGGAAGCAGGGACCCAGCGGGCTGTGGAGCAAGCAGGTCCAGGCTGTGGACCTATTGGCACTGCTCGGCTATTTCTTCTTCACCCTTGTCCACTGACTCTTAAATCTGCATTTTGGAGATAATTCCCCTAAAAGCTGTTCAAAGTTGTGATATGTTCTGTATTCAGAGGGTTCCTGGCCCAGGCAGTCAAAGGATAGGTCATTTAGCTTCAGGACTGGCCTTTCTAGACTTGGGAGTTGTGGCACGTGTGCAGGATGCCTGGGAAGAGCAGACCCCGGACAATGAGATCGCTGAAGTGACCCGAGTTTCCTCCAGTTCCTTCCCGGTTCGGCCTCGCGATCCAGCTGGGCCGATCCAGGCGGCCTCGTTGGGCGGGACGATAACCGTATCTCTCCCGCAGCCCCGGAGACCCGTAAAACCGCCAATAAACTGGTAACTGAGGAAGAATTGAAGTTAAAATCGCCCATGACATGTCTGTGCCACAAAGAACACTGATATCTCATGTCGGGGAGCTCCTGAGCTTGCACAGTTTCCGTAGGAGAATGTTACCCGCAGTCTCAAATCTCCGCCACTCACTACTGCGTTAAACGATGTTCAATTGAGTGGCGCATGACGAACTTAGACCATCAAAATCATGGAGCAGCAGATACTAAAGTTCTGGGGGCTTGCGGTGTAAAGGTACTGGCGTCAGCCTGGGTGGGCCCTTTGGGCATGGGGCTGGGACAGCCAACCGAGTGACTAGGTCTCTTGACTCTCGCTAGAATCTTGGTCCCATATAGGAGACCAACTTTGGTGCAGGAGAGGAGAGTGTGGGCCTCCAGAAATCAGGCTGCCTGTGGAGAACCAACCCCACTAACCAAGCGGCAGGCTTTGCCCAGCTGGGAAACTCTCGATGTGCTGCAGCAACTGGGAGATGGACGAGGGAGACAGGACTGAGGCCAGAGGACCAGGAGGCAGTGGAGAAATTCAAAGTCAGGGGCTCCAGAGTAACTTGGGCTGAAACATGAGGAAATGCTGGAGAGAGGTAGCTACAGGCCATAAGCAAGGTAGGGAAGGAGGGGCTCGCTGGGCCTGAAGTCTCCGGAAATCCCTCCTGCGGGCCTCGCATCCTCAGCAGCCCTTTCTTGGCATGTCCTAGACTTTGGAGAGGTCAAACTGGTGTCCTGAATTGCTGTCATTTTAAATTCATCTTGACAAGTGTTTAATTCCTCTTTATCACAAGCCTCGGTCTGAGAGTGGTATGCAAATAATGGCTATTCTGCTGCTTGCAAAATGGGCAGTATTACTCTGTATGATCTGTCAATTAACTCCGGGTCGGCCCGCCGGCCACTTTGGGGGTGGTCCTGGGCAGGGCAGCCCAGCCTCTGGCTCTGGGTCCCTTCCAATAGAGAGGCCTGTTTCAGGCTCTGCCAAGATTTTAGCCAAGAGCAGCTGTCAGCCATAAGAGATAGGTGGTGAGACGGTTCTTATTTAAATTAAATACACTCGAGTATATAGATGACCAGGTATTGTGCACACGAGAACCAGAGCCTGCAGTCGCCGTGCCTCTGTGTGAAGATGCAGCCCTAAGGTGACCAGATTTATACAGAATAGCTGTGGAAACTGGGACTCCTTTATCATATCCAAGAAAGTGTGGGAACCTGTGTGCCCAGAGAAAGAGGTCCCCTCATACTCAAAGAATGCAGTTTCTCTATTTTTAATTTTTCTTTTGGGCAGGGCAGAAAGGGTTAAACTGAAGGAGTCACGTGTTAGGTGTGGGCTCTACCTCGGTGTGACATCCCACCCTTTTCCCCAAAGTTGAGGTCATTTTCTAAGTGGCTGTTGAGGAAGGAATAGGATACAGGTCTTTCTTCCAACCATCTGCGTTTTACCTGCAAAACCCACCATGTCTTATCCTGGTGGGAAACAAACTTTCTTGGGCAGAAAAGCGGAGGAGATTTTAGTCACTGGTTCCATCGAGCATCATGCCAGTCTGGAAAATAGTTTATTAATTCATTATAGGGATAGATATATGATTGATGCCTTCACTTAACACTAAAGAATATTGTATCCATAAAGGGGAAAATACTGGAAAAATAATTAAATAATAAAGCATAAAGTAAATACAAATGAATGAGCAGTTACTGATTATGCTTGTCATGCACCAAGAAAAGGAAGATATTTAAATGAGACTCAAAAAACTTAAGGCATCAATGGCAAGTGACACAGGGATTAATACCCTGTAAAAGGCCAATAGACTCTTTTCTAATAAAAAATACTGCTACAAAGACGCAAAGCTAACACTTCCAAATTACCCAGAGCTCAAATCATATATAATGCTAGTGAGTAATGGCCATTTTCTTATCAACTCTGAGTTATAGGCAGATACCAGATTTATTACTTATTTGCTTTTGAGAAACAATTTTCCACCCAACCTAATGGGTTATAAATTGTCTCATTTGCAGCTATTTAATTTAAACCAGAACCTCAGTGCCTGTTAAACAAGAACATGAAAAATGACGATGTGGTGTAATGCTAAGAGCCTACTGTTAAAACAGCCATTTAATCCAAGGTAGTGTTTTTTTTTCTTAAAAAAAAAAAAAAATCAAACCAGCAAAATAAAATGAGGTTTTGACCTTCAGGGTGATGATGAAACATTCTGTGGTGTGGGCTGCAGCCAAGCAGAGTGCCACAGAAACAGTACAAGTGACAATTCCGCCTTTAACAAGGTACAAAAGCAACATTAATAATCTTTAGTGTTATCATAGGCTGGCTGGGGGAGGGGGAGGAAATGTAGGTGAGGATGTCAGACATGAGTGACACCCGATCGTAATAAACACAGATGCTGTCAGGGTCTGCGACTCTGCGGAGAGACATTTCACCACGTTAAAAAAAAAAAAATAAGGAGAGATAGACTGGTTATTTCTAATTTGGCCCAGTAGCCAGTTAACTCTTGGTGTGCTAATCAGTTAGGGAGCAAAGACATCACAATCTGTGCTTGTGGGGAGGCTGGGGTGAAGGATGGAGCAAATGATATCGTTTTCACTACCCAGGAAACAGAAGCCAAGCCTGGCTCTGTGTGGCAGATCAGCCAAAAACCACCCCAAGATTCAATTTAAAGAAGAGAATAAAATAAAAGGAGACAGTCTCCCTTTTTCTGCACAGAGAACAAGGACTCCTGACAGACGGGAACCACCCCAGTCCAGCAAGCCTGCCTCCCTGTGTGGAAGGCATGGGAACTTCCAGTCTCCAAACTCCCTCTGGGTGACCCGGATTCACCCCCTGGGAGGAGAACCTTCCCATCCCCATCACCAGAGCAAAGAGGCACAGGAAGCTGGAAGGTCTCCTCTGAACCTGTCCTGGCGCGGCGGCTGGTGGTGGTACCCAGGGAAGGGGACACTATGGCCTGGAAGTAGACATGAGGTAGTCATGTTGTTAGGAAAAGATGCAGAGATTGAACCCAGGCAGGAGAATCAGATGTCGCAGTCTGAGGAAGCAAGAGAGACAGAAGACAGGGAGAAGCAAGAGAGAGGAAAGGAGAGATATCAGCAAGCAGATAGGAGCCAGAATTGGATGGCAAGGTGGCCTGGAGACAGTGGGGGGAAAGGAAGGACGGAAAGCAGATTCCAAAGCCAGGCACTTCCAAAATCACACAGTCCGACACAGGGCTTCTCTGAGGGCAGCCAGGGTCACCCTTTCGATCTGGGCATGCGAGAGATGAAGGCGATGCGGCTGAAATGTCAGGCCTGCAGAGCCCACGTGCACAGGAAGCGGGCGGGGCTGTCTCTGTCAGACAGGCACTGGAGACACTCTCAGAGTGCGTAATAAAAGGCTGGGTGATGGGGCGGTGGGACCCACTGGGCAGAGACAACCACCCTGAGGCACCGTCCTGACCCACAAGGGCAACAGGTCACAATGACCACCACCTGGGCCGAGGTTCCCCAGCTCCCTCAACAGTATATCACACACACATGTGGCTTCACATGTGTGCATATCACATGTAGCAGTGTCTCACATGTCTCTCATATGTCACATATGTGTTGCAAAGAGCATGGGAGGAGTGAATAATCCAACTCTTCGTCTCCCTCAGAGCCAAAGCATCCTGGGAGGCTGCACAGACCGTGATGGTAGGGCAGGTATGCATGTGGTCATGGCAGTGCACACCACATCCCATCAGCTGTGTCAGCCTCCCTCAAACTGCGCCTTCCGCTGAGGGGAGCGAAGTGGAGGAGACAGGGGCTCTGGGCAGCCCTGGGCTGGCTGCTAGAGTGTGGGGCGCTGAGAGCTGGCAGCTGTCACCAAGGGCCTCCTGGAGTGCCCTGCCATGCTGCAGGTCCACATAGGCGGAGGGGGCACTGGCCGCCTCTGGCAAGTGGGTGAGTCGGTCTGGCCTGGTGGCCACCTGCTCGCATGCTCCCAGCTCCTGGTCCAGCCAGTCTGTCCCCTGCCCAAGATCCACAGTGCCAGAGGCGAGACCAGGAGCCTCAGCAGGTAGGGGCTCCTCAGGCTCTAGGTCTCGTAGATGGAGGTCAGGGCTCCCCCTGCACGCACTGAAGTCAGAGTGGACAATGACCTCGGCCTCCACCTGGTTCCTGCAGGCTGGGGGTGGCTTCTTCCTCCCGTTACCCTGGTTAGAGAGGAAAACAAGAGCCTGAGATTGTCATCAGAAAATATGGCGGACGTGGTGGGGCACAGAGAGATCCTCTAACAGAATGCATCTTGTGTGCAAGATGGAGACAGGAATGCCGGAACTGCCCCAGGTGACAGGACGCTCAGGCCCAGGCAGAGGGAAATGGAGGAGACCTGCTCGCCTTGTCGAGGAAGCCTGAGTACCAGGCTCTGTCAGAGCCTCCATGAGGAGGGGGACAGGCCACATGCGTAAGGCCAGTCTCACCCACTTAGGTTTGGGTGGAGGAGGACCTGTCCTCAACTCTCATGAAATATGGGTTCCTCCAAATGCACCTGCCTGCCACCCACTCTGCCTTGCAGGCCCGGGGTCTCCCGACTGGACTTCTATCCCCAGGAAAGACACCACCCCAGGGCTCGAGACAGTTCACCAAGTCCGCCCTCTTCTTCCCAGCATGCTGACCTTAATAGCGTCATACACCAGGGCCTGCAGCAGCAGCGTCTGCCCAGTGCCGGCAGGGGGCAGCAGGGCCCGGGTCAGAGCTGGCCTGGGGCCAGCCTGGGGCAGCTCGCAGCCTGCCCAGGACCCTGCCCAGCTCGGCATCCCTGCCTGAGCCCAGGAGATCTGCACAGAGAAAGAACAGGATACTGAGGCACATGGCCGCGATTCCCTCCACAGAGGGAAACTGAGGCATAACCATAAAGGCAGATGCTGCCAGCAGCTCCAGGCTCCCCAGCCCCGTGGGCTTCTCCTCCGGAGCAGGGAGAGTTTGGGGAGGCTGACCATCAGCAGGGCAGGAGGTACTGCCCTGATTTCTGTCACAGGTCCACTTGGCCACAGCCTACATGCCTGCCTCTTCTCCCACACTAGGGAGGAACTAAGAGGTCTTCTCAGCTCTAGGAGTGAGCAGAGATTTGGGAGATTTGGCCAGTTTGAGTCTCCTGCAGGTAGCGAGTGAGAGCCAAGCTGAGCTCTTCCGCAGCGAGGGAGGTGTCTCTGCTTCCCACCCTCCCACCCGCAGACCCTTCTGGAGGAGGAAGGGCGCTGTTTGCCGCTGCTCACGCGGTGTGCTCTGGCGCCCTCTGGCGGCACACTTAGGAATGAGCAACGCTGTGGGACCGAGTACAGCATCGGTCTCACCTTTCTCTTGGAGTGGCCACAGCAGTCCGAAGCGCTGCCACCCATAAGGCTATGAACTTCAGCCTTGTCCTCCAGGTCTGAGGGCGGAGGGGACCAGTCCTGCGGACGGGGGTGCACGAGAGATTCCAGTTCGTGAGCCGCAGGGAGATTAGGGGGGCCGAGCCGAGCTCTAGAGTACAGCGCCGGGTTCCCAGTGGTGGCCGAGGAGGACAGCCCCGGGAGGGCCTCCCTGGAAGGAAAGATGAGTCAAAGTGAGGAGTAGGGTCCAGCCCAGCGGTGTCTGAGCAAATTCTGGTCCCTTGGCTCAAGGGGCCGTAGGGAGACTTGGGGCCTCTGCTTCCAAAAGGCTGGCAGCTACAGAGGAAAGAGGAGCACAGCATGTCTGCCCTTGCTGGGGGAGATATAGGGGCTCCTCTAAAACCATCCTTGTCCCCAGGGGGACATCACTCCTATCCCTCCGTTTCAGAGTAATTTGACTAATTTTCTGCAGTCCTGGGATCGAGCCCACGGCTTCATGTCAGCCAAGCAAGACCTTCACCTTGCCCTACAGTCCCAGCCCCAGAGTCCTGATTTTCATGGGGCTCCTGGGGCTGCAGAGGCAAATCAGGGCTTGTCCCTAACCCAGCCCACAGACCTTTGGCTCTTGGGACTGTCTGTGGCAGAGCAGCCCTGGCTCACCTGTGGGGGCTGCGGCGCAGGCCGGCGCACATGCAGGCCAGCAGGCAGAGGAGGCCCAGGCACACACCCACGATGATGCCCGTGACCGAGTGCACATCCAGGGAGTCTGGCAGGGCAGAGGGGAGCTCAGGTCAAGGACGGGAGAAGGCGACAGGCTCATAGCTGAAGGGGACTTGTGGCCTCTGTGGGTACCACTGTCCTCAGCTTCACCCTTTGGACGGTCACTATTTTTTTTTTCCAGTATGAAGGACTGAACCCAGAGGACTATATCCTCAGCTTTCATATTTTGAGACAGCATCTCACTAAATTGCCCAGGCTGACCTGACCCTGAATTTGAGATCCTGCTGCCTCAGCCTCCAAAGTTCCTAGGATCACAGGCATGTGTGCCACCGCAGCTGGCTTGCATTTTCGTTTGGTAATGCACCATACAAGGGACACAGCCAGTCCCGCCGCCACCTCTTCCCTACAAAGCTTGTTCCTGCACCATGTCAACCCTCCCAGGGAACCCGCACTTCCCTTCGGATCCTCTCTGTCTACAGTTGGGCGGCTGCTGTCCAAAATGTGCTCAGAGAGGAGTGCTTGGACCAGAGGTCAGCCCCAGCGCAGACTCCTCCTCATTCCCTCTTACCTGACAGTTTCTCCTGCAGCGTGATCACATCCTGCAGGTGGGAGAAAGGCCCGGGCCCCACCTCCGTGCGCGCCCCCATCTTGAAGAAGTACCTGGTGTGGCTCTCCAGGCCGTGCACCTCGGCGCTGAAGATGTTCCCTGCAGGGCGGGGCAGAGAGCAGGTGGGTGGGGAGCAGGGCAGGGGTGGGGCCAGGAACCGGGGCTGAGACTAGACTCGGCGCTTCCGGCTCACGGGCAGCGAAGCTGTGGGACCCCTGCTTGTCTCCTGCAGGAGCACTGGAGAGGTAAGACCGCGGACGGGGCCTCACCCTCAGTGGTGAGCAGCGTCCACTGGTGCTCCGGCTGGCTGTGGTTGCTGCTGTACAGGATCAGGTACTCCACGATCTCGCCGTTGGGCTCCGTGGGTGGACACCAGTGCAGCCGCACTGTGGACGGAGTCAGGGGGCTCAGGCGCAGGTCTGAGGGAGGCGTCGAGGGCCCTGCGTGCAGGGAAGGTGTAGGGTGAGCCAAGGTCACCAGCGCTCTGCTCTGGGCTCAGCGGGAAGTTAGGGGAGGAGGGCGCGGTCCCCCTTTCTCCTTTGCACAGCACACACGACACCTGGTTCTGGCCACGGCAGGTGAGGTGGGCAGAGCCACCCTGGTCCCCTCCCAGAATTTCCGTCCACCAGGCTCTGCCCGCAGGCTTGGAAAAGCTGGGCCGACCGGAAGGAGCGGCCAAGTGTGGGGAGTGGCAGGGTGCTGGCACTCACGGTCAGGCAGGGTGGAGCGCTCCACCACGGAGCCGAAGGGCCCGTCCATGTCCACGCCGTGGGACTGCACCGCGAACTCGTACTTGGTGAAGGGCTTCAGCCCGCCGATGAGGATGTCTTCTCCCGAGCTGCGGTGGGAAGTCGCCAGGGACTTCAGACCCAAGCCACTCCTCGGAGGGGCAAGCTGCACCCTCCCCCAGGACCTCCCCAAGAGCCCGAGCTGCCTCCGCCCACGGGTCCCTCCTCAGCCTATGCACAGGCCAGCGGCTGCCGCGCCAGGCTTTGGGTCACAAGCGGCGACCCGGTGGCGCCCTCTGCCGGGGAGATTTGAGTTCAGGAGCGGAAGCTGGGAATTGGCTCTGCCGCGGAGGGGGCGGGGAGGACCACGTGGGGACCCGTGCAGACTCTTACGGGAGCCCCTGTTCCTCTCCCTGTCCCTGCCTGTTGCCCCCTTCAGCGTCAGCCCCCTCCCACCTGGTGTAGTAGGTGACCAGCGAGGCGTTCCTGAGCCCCCAGGGGCTGAAGCGCACGGTGTAGTTGACAATCTTGACTGTGGTGAAGTCCGGCTTCTTCCACCGCAGCCAGATAGATGTGGAGCTGTTGGATTCCGCGTGGACGTGAGCCGGAGGCAGGGGTGGTCCCCTCTGGATGGGCAGATCTGCAAGGAAGGGCGGTCCGGGGAACATGCCTCCTAAGTATGTGCTGCAAGCGACGCTCCCAAGGCTCTTCCTTGGGCCCTCTCTCCTTCTGTTTTGCTTTGTTGGTTCTAGCAAATGAACCCGGGGCCTCTGAGTAAGCGACAGCTCCAGCCCCTTTTCACTTTTTTTTTTTAGGTTTT
>PVIR01004937.1:54325-75364 GCA_004026965.1 Petromus typicus
GAACCCGGGCCCTTGCACTTGCAAGACAGGCGCTGGAACCACTGAGCTAACTCCCCGGCCCCCCTTTTCACTTTTTAAAACAGGTTCTCGCTAAGTCACTAAGTTGCCCAGGCTGGGCTGTAACTTTCAGTCCTTCTGCCTGTGCCTCCTAGAGTGCTGGGCTTGCAGATGTGAGCCACCTCACCCAGCTTGGCTCTCTTTGGCCCTGAGTCAGGTGGCGTTTTTCCGAGCTCCGAAGTTGGGGTGAAGGGGCGTCGCGATGCATGGCCGATGTTTACCACACGGGGGCGCCCTCCCCGCCTGGAGTCCATGGATAATCTATCTGAAGGACCTTGTGATGGTAGCTAGTTTAAGGTCAGACTTGGGCTCGGGCTCGGTCCAAACTTTGCAAAATGGATCTGCTTGAAAATGATAAATACAGCAGCAGACTATGGCTTCTGGGCTGGCTGGAAGAGCCATCAGGGAGCACCCGCTCGGGGAAACTGAGGCTCCGCACTCCCAGGCCCACCCCTCGGCCCGAACCTCACCTGGCGTGGGTGCCTTCTCTGTCTTGCCCTTCCACACCGCCGCGTACCCGTCTTCGTGTTTGTTGAACGCAACGAGCTTCACCTCATACAGCCGGCCGGGTACTGGGAAGGTCACAGGGGTCGGGCGCCGGCCACAGGGGTCTCCAGAGCACGTCCCGCCCCTTCCCCTGAGCCCTGGTCCTCACCTAGCTGGGTCAGCTCGTACTGCTTCACCTTCTTCTTGAGCCGGACGGGCCCCACATCCCAAGCCTGGTCTCCGCGGCCCCCGGGGGGACGGTCACCCTCGGCCTCTTCCTCGGCCCCCACCTCCCGCCAGTACAGTTTGTAGCCGGAGATCTGGCCTGGGTGAGGGGGTGGCTGCCAGGTCACGATCAGGGACTCCATCTGTGCGCGCACTTTCAACTCTGCAGGGGCAAAAGGGACTGGGGCGAAAGAAGGGTGGGGACAGGGAGAGGACACAGTCAGCGAGAGCTTTGCCAGTGCCTCTCCCGGCACTGCTCTGTGCCCCTCACACTCCAGGACCGGGCCTGGGCTCCAGCCCAGCACACCAGGAGGAAGGATTCTGGGAATCCAGGTGTGTCTCTTGCGCATGTGCAGAGGGCAAGAGGGGCACCGTTGAGCAGGCCTTGGGAAGCAAACGCTGGCACGGGGCTGCAGAGGCCAGGGAGCAGGGCTGGAGGCTTCAGAACTGGAGGCCAAGTGCAGGGGGCTCACTCACTGGGTAAGGCACTCAAGGTATTTACCTTTATTCTCATGCAAACAATATTAATTACTCATTTTACAGACAGTAAAACCCAGGCTCAGAGAAGTTAAGTACTATCTGTCCTGGGTTTTGTCTGCATTGAAGCTGTGCTTTGGGGGCTATCCATAAAAACAATAATTACTGAAGTAGCTACTTTTTAATTAGGGTCTTGTTTGTTTTTTGAGATAGTCTCACTTTGTAATCCAGACTGGCCTCCAGTTTGCAGCAATCCTGCTGCCTCAGCCTCCTGAGTGCTCAGGTCTCCGTGCCCAGCTAATGAGTTCTTAGCATGTACTAAACCCTCCACTTACAACACACTATTAAGCCACAGGCCACCCCCGGCAGTCAATGAAGCCTCAGAGTTGTGAGTAGTTCGGCCAAGGTCATGGCATGGACAGAAGAGAACTGAGCCCGCTCCTCACTCTTCTACCCTACACACCGGTTCCCTTCCCCATCAGGGGAGCCCAGAGGGTCTCTGGTGCACGGGGATCTGGGGCCCTGATTCCCAGGCAGCCACACACACCGTCCTGCCCTGTCCCTCCGTCCTGTACCATGGCTCAGGTTATGCGCCCCGGGTGTTCTGTGCTGCATCCACGGAGAGGGGACCCCGTAGCCAGCTGCTGTGCCCGCCGAGATCCGCACTCTGTAGGCCTTGTTCGGCTGCAGCGAGTGCAGCGTCAGCTGTGTCTCATTCCCTGGCACCTCAGTGGAGAAAACCTGATCTGCTGGGACAGAAATGACAGAGCTGGTTTCCCCCGGAGATGTGACCTTGACACTCCCCATGCAGAAGCTTCTGCTTTGGGCCCTGGCTCCTCCTCTGTGCCACTTGCCTCATTTCACAGATAAGGAAATTGAGGCAGACTCCGCTAGATTTCAAGCTGCCACTGCAGAAGTAGTGCGACTTCCGGGCCTCCTCTGCCCAGAGCTGGCAGAAATCTTCCTCCAACCCCCTCCCCATCCGTCCTGCAACACCAGCCCCCCCAACTCCACCCCCAGCCCCACTCACCTTCCTTTCCCAAACCGTACTCTATCCTGTACTTCACCACCTGCCCATTGCTCAGGCCGGGGGGCAGGGGCAGCCACGCCACCCTGATGTCCGAGGGGTTGGGGCTGGACAGGGCGAGCTGGGGCGCTGCATTGGGGACTGAGACAGAAGAACAGCGCATGAGCAGTGCTCCACCGACGTGGGAGGCGAGGCTCAGGAGTGGACAGAGACTTGCCCAGGTCAGTGGCAAGTCGGGAGAAGGCCCAGGACCAGGATCTGAGGGAGGAAAGGGAGCCTCTCAGGGGAGCGCGGGAGCTGCAGGGTGAGGAGACCCCCTTCCCACCCTGACGCTAGAGGGCGCTGTGGGGACACAATCCACCACAGCCCCTGGGTGCTACCCCGCCCTGGATGACAGGTGGGTTTTAGGGAGGATTGCATAAGAAAGGGAGTCACAAAATCTGGTTTCAGGTCCCACCTGCACTACTGACTTTGGGCAAATCACCCATCTAGGCCTCAGTTTCCCCAACTATAAACTGGGGAGAGGCCCTCTTGCCCGTGCCTTTATATAGCACTAAAGCTGTCAGGAGGCAGGTGAGGTGCTCGGGGACAACAATAAAGATAAGGGGCGCCGCTGTCCCCGGGGCTCTCCGGACCCAGACCGCGCGCGCGCAGCCGGGCCCCAGGCCTACCGTCATCCGGGGTGTGCACCAGGGCTGGAGTGGACGTGCGGCTGGCCCCCAGCTGCGAGTAGGCCACCACGTAGAACTCATAGTCCGTGTTGGGCTCTAGGTCCCGCACCTGCAGCTCGGTGGTGTCGTTGTTCACCGCGAACTGGTATTCCACGTTGTGCGTGCCTGAAGCGGCGACACGCCCCCATGCGATGTTGTCACCGAGCCAGCCGGACCCTCTCTGGGAACCCTTTGTATTGTCCCCGTCTCTGGGATTATCTATTAGTATCTAAAACTTGCCCGATATGTGGAGCCGCACAGGGCACACTTCCTGTGTCCCTCCCTGCGCTGGTGTCTGATGTCCACGGCTCTGAGAGGTGCTGGCAGGGGGCAAAGCCGGCAGGAGCTTGCCCAGGGCCTCTGCCGGGCCCAGAACTGCCTAACGGGCACCCTCCCATCTTACCCCACCCTGAAGATACCCGCCAGGGGCCCCTCAGCACCCCGCCCACGCCCCGGGCGCTCTCGCGGTCGCCTACCCCGGGCCTTCTGGTAATGCAGGGAGAAGCCGATGATCTGCTCGCTGTGCAGCTCCGGCCGCTCCCAGGCCACCAGCACCGCCGAGCTGCTCAGTGGCGTGGCGGTGACCCGCGTCGGGGCGCTGGGCAGCCCCTCGCGCACCACGACGGCCAGAGCCGCAGCGGCGCACGCTGTCCCCGCGCTGTTCTCCGCCACGCACTGGTAGTAGCCGGCGTCCTGCAGGCCGATCTGCGTGATGACCAGGCTGCCGCCGCCGCCCTGCACCTTGACGCGCCCGTGGGGCCGCAGCGGCGCCCCGTCGTGCAGCCAGCGCAGCGCGGGCCGCGGCTCCCCGGATGCGCGACACACGAAGCGTGCGGTGCTCGCTCGCGTCCGCGACAGCGCCTCGGGGGCCTGCACGATAGCGGGGGCCGCTGCGGGGCGGGGAGGTGACGATGACCCAGGCTCGGCCACCAGCCTGACTCTGCCTCCTCCACGTCTGCACAGGGATCCCACCCTCTTCCTCCCGTAGCAATCTCTGCTCCTCCCCTCCCCCCGCATTCCCCCTAGCCCCCTCCTCCATTTACCCCCTTGCCCTGGCCTTCAGTGTCTTCCATGTCCACCCACTTCCTGTCCCTGGCTGTCTCAGCCCAGAGCAAACCTGGTGCCAGACACACTGGGGATTGAACTGCGGGCCTTTGCAGTGAGCTACATCCTCAATCCTTTAATTTTTTTTTTTTTTTTTTTTTGAGACAGGGTCTGCTTTGTGGTTCAGTCTGGCCCTGAGCTCAGCCTCAAACTCACATCACAGCGATCCTCCTGCCTCTGCCTCCCGAGTGCTGAGATTACAGGCGTGAGCCACCAGGCCCAGCACTGTGGTAAGTGGTACTGATTGCTGCTGGGTGTGAGTCTCTATGCCTGGCATTGTTGTATGTGGTTACCAGGGATCAAACCCGGGTCCTTGCGCTTGCAAGGCAGGCGCTGGAACCACTGAGGTAAATCTCCTGCCCTAAAAATAATTTTTGAACTAGGGTCTCCCTAAATTGCTAGGATTGGGCTTCAGTTTGGTATCCTCCTGCCTAAGCCTCCCAGAGCACTGGTATTAGAGGGCTGTGCTTGGTCTGCTCTCTTCCAGTAATCTTGCCCCTCCCTCCCGTTACCCACAACTCACACTTCCCCACACCTCGGCCGCCCAGCCCAGGCCCTGGTCACGCTTCTGTCCTGTCACCCAATTCTTCCTTCCACCAGCCTCCTGAGGCCTCCTCCCTTCCCCATCTCAGCCTCTCCATCCCGGCCTCCCACACCCCTGTGCCCTCCTCCCCGCCTCACCCAGCACGCGGAGCTCCGCGGCGGCCGTGGCGAAGTCGCGCGTGCGGGGCTTGTTGGCGCGGCACACGTACACGCCCGAGTGGCGGGGCTGCGCGCTGGCGATGAGCAGGTTGGTGCGGCCCAGCACGATGACGTCCGTGGAGATGGGCTTCCCGTCTAGGGCAGGAGAGGGAGCTCGCTGGGGCAGGGCGTTAGGCTGCCCCCGCCACCTCCTCTCTGACCTCGGGGACTGTTTCCCCTTTGTCAGCCGGGCCACCCTCTCTGAGCCCCGCTGCCTCAGTGTGCAGTGGGGACAGTCCCTGGAGGAAAGGGCGGCTGCAAGGGCCAGAGTAAGTCCAGGACGCAGCACAAGGTATGTAACACGACATTCCACCGTCGCTAACATCTCTGCTGCCAAGATAGGCAGTTTTCCCTGTGGTCTTTGCCACACGCAGTGATGAAGACAGTGATGACGAGGTCTGACCAGAGCCAGTATCTGAATACGTGCCAATTTTTATCTTGCCATGAAATAAAAGCCGTTTAAAAAGGTCTTGCCTGACAGAAAGCATAGAAAACCCAGGTGAGAAATGCAAGTGGCCAGATATTCAAGAGAGCGTTAGCCTTTGTGTAATCAAAGAAATCTATATCAAAACGCGGATATTAACTTTCAGCTAACATCATGGCAACCTTTTCAAAATCGGTAAATGGCAGAGCTGGAGTAAGAGTCACAGCCCAGCTCCACCTTGACCTTGAGTCCCCAGCAGGGACCCCCGTGGGGAGGTGATCAGACTTAGGAGGGAGTATTCCCAGAAAGTTGCTAACTTTAACAGCTGAGTTACATGATAGCTACATTAACTTAGTTGTTGTTTTGTGTTTATTTCATTTCATTTCGTTTTGTTTTTGAGACATGGCCTTGCTAAGTGGCCCAGGCTGGTTTTGTACTTGTGATCCTCCTGCCTCAGCCTTCCACGTACTGGGATTCCAGGCATGTGCCACCATGCCTGGCTATAGCTATATTTAAAGGGTGGACTATTATGTAGTCATTAAAATTATTTTTAAAAAACTGTAAAGGTTGGGGACACGCTTATCCTATCCTGCTGAATAACAGAGCTTGGAACTGTCAGTACAACATGTTTTCTCAATTTCGGGGAGGAAGTGTACATATGCATAGAAAAAAACCTGGAAGAAAATACACGCATATGTTAACAATTTTTATCTCTGAGCGGTGGCATATTTTCCTGCTTCTATTTTTTTCCTAGTTTTCTAAAACAGTGAATATATACCGCATGTGCAGTCAGAAAACAAAACAAAACAAAACAAAACAAAAAACCCATGCCTCTTCCCTGATTAAGAGGAGTTAATTCCTGGGCTTCTGTGCCTGGGATTATCCCTGGGCAAGGAGCAGGGCCTGGGGTCAGGAATGAAGCTCCTTTCTGGTCCCCCAGGCTCCTCTGGACGTTTTCCGGGCGGATTTGCTACAAGGGAAGTGTTGGACCCACAGGGGCTCAGAGTCCTCCTTGCACAACTCCCCCCCCCCCCACCGCAAGAATCCTAGAATGATCGCAGCGTCCTCTGCCGGCTGTGGAGGCCTAGCACAGATAGGTCCAGAGTCTGCATTTCTAAGTAGCCCCAGGGGCCATGTCCAGAGGCCTCACTAGGAGCGGTGAGTACTGAGGTTCCTGCCTTCAGCCTCTGCAGGGGTGAAGGGAGGGCGGCTGCAGTTTTTTTTTAGGTTTTTTTTTTCTTGAGACAGGGTCTCGCTTTGTGATTCAGGCTGGCCCTGAGCTCAGCCTCAAACTCACATCACAGCAATCCTCCTGCCTCTGCCTCCCAAGTGCTGGGATTACAGGCGTGAGCCACCACGCCCGGCACTGTGGTATGTGGTACTGGTTGCTGCTGGGTGTGAGTCTCCATACCCAGTATGGTATGTGGTTACCGGGGAATCAAACCTGGGTCCTTGCGCTTGCAAGACGGGCGCCGGAACCACTGAGCTAACTCCCCGGCCCCGCGGCTGCAGTTTTAACAAGCTCCCTGGTAGCCCCGATGCATTGCTGGGATTTGTGAAATATTGATACTGGAGCTCTGGGTGACATTACCAGTTTAACCCAGGAATAGTATCAAGGTCTCGATGGCCCCTGACATCCTCCTCACTGAGAGAGGGTCTGAGTCTATGAAAGAGTGTACTTCAGGCGGGGCAGGGCACTAGCACTGTTCTATCCCATCAGTTCAGTGATAAGTAGTTATTCTATTTATTGTTTTTATTTATAAACTATTTACTACACACTTTATTTTTACAATACTATGGAGTCAACCCCAGTGCATTTGCACTGAGATACACTCTAGAATCCTTTTTATTAATTATTTATTTTTTAAACTTTGAAGCAAGTTCTTGCTAATTTGCCCAGGCTGGAATCAAACTCGAAATCCTCCTGCCTCCTCCTCCCAGAGTGCTGGGATTCCTGACATGCACTACCACAGCCAGGCCTGCATACTCTGTGCAATGTGCGATGTGGACATGAAAAAGGAGGCAGTGTAGGGTAGTAGAGTGAATGAGGGAAGCAGGATAAAGACAGCGGGATTTAATACTTCTGCCTCCAGTTCAGGAAAAGACACTTTTTATAGACAAATGGAAACAAAAGTAACCCCTGCTTTTTTTCTTTCTTTCTTTTTTTGGGATAGGCTGGTCTCATTTTGTAGTCCAGGCTGGTCCTGAACTCAGCCTGGAACTTAGCAATCCTCCTGTCTCTGCCTTCTGAGTGCTGGAATTATAGGTGATTAGCAGGGATCGAACCATGGACCCTGTGCTTGCAAAGCAAGCACCAGAAGCACTGAGCTAAATCCCCAGCTCAACCCTGCTTTCTTTCTGAGGACTCTACAGAATAATGTGGTGGAAAGGGGTTCCAAAGCTTGGGTGTTGGCTCTCTGGACCCTGGGTTCCTCATCTGCCCACTGGGATAAGTAATCATGACCTGTGCTGTCCCCAGAGGGCTCTGGGAGGAGACAGGTCAGACTCATCCCTCTACCTGTGTCTTGTTTCCTGTGCCCAGCGTACTTCCAGGCACACCAAGCCCAAGGCACACTGGGTAGACTAAGTGCCAGCTCTAAAGCTACGCAGACCCACAGTGGGGTCGGGGCTGCAGCTCACTGGCTGACAAAGGGGGATCTTCCAGGGTTCACCCAGGCCAGGCCTTACTGCCCACCACACCAGTCCCCAACACATCGGAAGGCTGGTGACCCGGGGACATGAGATGCCACCTCTGCTCCCCCCTGCTGCCCTGCCCCCCACTCACCCTGTCGGACCCAGGACACGATAGGGGTGGGGTCAGCTGAGGCCACACATTCCATCACCACGCTCTGCCCAGACACCACCGTGGTGTTCTCTGGCGCTGCCACGATGACCACATCCTCCACCCTGGCGGCCGCCAGGGACCCTGCAGAGAAGACGGGCAGTGAGCACCCTCGCTGGGACACCACGTGACAGTGAGGAAAGCAGCCGTCAAGCGGGAAAGAGCTGTGCCCGGAACTCTCAGGTCAGAATAGCCCAGACCGACACTTTCCCCGGCCTCTCTGCCAAAGCCCAGGACTGCAGGGCTCACAGGCGGAGACAAGAGTCGGCCCAGTACTCATGGTTCCCAGCGCCAGCACCGCCGCTGTATAATTCAATAAGTCCCTTGCCGAAGGGCTTCAGGCTCCCTCGTGGGACCCGCGAGGTGGGCCTGAGTGTCAACCAACAACTTAGCTCCCCATTCTTGATGCCCTCTGAACTCTCAGTGAGACCCACTCTGCGGCCCTGAACGGCAATACCGCGTTTGTCCAGCAGGTGGAGGCAGAGACCATGAGCACAGGGGGACGCAGCCAGATTGGGGGAAGTAGGGTGGCGGAGTGAGGGGCTCTGGAGGGCTTGATGTGAGCTCTGTAGTTTGCACAGCACCGGCTGTGAGCCAGGCACTGCCCACTGTCCTCGCGGCCCCCGATTGCTCTGAGCGCTCTGAGCCATCTGATAACAAGCCCGAGGTCGTGCAGATGGAATTCAAACCAGGTCGCGGTGACCCCAGAGTCTGTGCCCTTCCTACTCCTATCCAAGAACAAGGCGGAAAGGACAAGGGCCTTGGCAGCAGGGAGCAGATGGGACAAACCCCAGAGCCCCGAGGCCTTGTGGACCTCAGGGCAGGATAGCTGCAGGGATAGGACAAGGGCTCTTCCACACCAGTCCCCGTCCCACCGCGGGGGACACAGCGGCTGCAGTAAGCTGCTCAGCCGCTAGGGGGCTCGGGCTCCTCCGGGCTTCACCGCCTCCCTGCTGACCCCCAGGGCCCCCATCCTGCGTACCTCTGCGGGCCACGCTGAGCGGGGCCTCGAGGCTGAAGCGCTGGCGGGCTGAGTTGGTGGCCACGCAGCGGTAGGAGCCCGTGTCGCTGTCCTGAACGTCCAGGATCTGGAGGACGCCATTGGGAAGAGTGATGAGCCTGGGGACGGGGAGAAGGCAGCTGTGGGGCGCGGCTCACAGACTTGCACGTGAATCCTGGGACCAAGGTGTGAACCGCTGTACCCCATCCTCCTGTTTTGTCGGGGGCGCCCCACACACCCACTTTCCCAGACGAGGTGGCAACAGCTCAATAGTCAAACTGCACAGGCCTTTTTTTTGATCCAGTGATGCCCCCTGTAGGATTCAGGCTTACAGCCATATACATGTGTGTGATAAGATATGTTCAACAATATCCACCCCAGCCCCGGAGGCTGGGGCAGCCCAGGTGCCCGAGGCTGGGCCGAGTTTGGCCGCTGTGCCACGGTTCCACCGAGGGACACCGCCTCTGCCTCTGAGAGCCTGTGCATGAGATTTCCTTGGCATTAGTAGCTGTGTGGAGAGGAGACAGGGAACCCTAGTGGCTGGGATAGGAGAACAGTGTAGCCATCTCTCTCTCTTTGGGTTTTTCTTTTTTTCTTTCTTTCTTTTTTCTTTTTTTTTTTTTTTTGTGGCACTGGGGATTGAACCCAGGGCATTTTATAAAATTTTAAGACAAAACCGTGCTAAGTTTGTACTCACAATCCTCCTATCTCAGCCTCCTAGCATGTTGGAATTACAGATGTGCACCACCACGGCTGGCTTGATTAGAATTTTTTTTAACTCCCTCCTTTCTTACAGGCTCTCTAATGAAATCCCTCAGTCCTCAGTCCACATCATCTCATCTGACCCTCAAAACAAGCCCAGGGCCGGGAATTTAGCTCAGTGGTTCCAGCACCTGCCTTGCAGATACAAGAGCCCAGGTTGGCTCCCCAGTAACCACATACAATAATGCCGGGTGTGGTGACACTCATCTGCAATCCCAGCACTTAGGAGGCAGAGGCAGGCAGCTTGCCTGGGCTACATAGTGAGCTCAGGGCCAGCCTGAGCTACAAAGCGAGACCCTGTCTAAAAAAAGGAAGAAAAAGAAAAGCCCGAAGATTGAGAGGAGCACAACTTCTCTATTACTGAGGACAGAACGGAGGTTCAGGGTAAGGTATTTTCCTAGGGTGCCAGAGCTGCAGCAGACAGCATTTGAACTCAGGTCTTTTGGTGCAAAGTGCCTACATCCCTCTCACCTGCTGTCTGCTGCCACAGGCAAAGGCAGTGTCCGTGGAAGGGACGAGTCCCTGGCAGGCCCATACCACACACACACCCCTGGCTGGAGGGTGAGCACACTTGGGAACTCACTTGGGTAATGATGTGATTGGGGTGGGGAGGTCTCCAGGGTCCTCTTGAAACCTCCAGTGGGGACCCTGCAGGCTCAGCCCCAAGCGGAAAGTCCTAGTTTGCCTTGGGCGCAGGCTGGGCTGCATCAGGGCAGGGGCAGCCATGTGCTTTCGGGAGAGCTCTTGGCTCCTGGGCCAAAGGGTGAGACAACCCCTGGACACAAGCCTGGAAACCTGCGTGGCCCTCGATTGGAAGGAAAACTTCATCTCACATCCTCCTTCCCCACCCCACAGGCAAACTCAGCCCGGACCATGGCCTCCTGGCCTGTCGCCACCAGCGGCCTACAGAAGGGAAACCCTCAGCTAGGAGGGACAACAGCAGCAACAACGACAAAAACAGTGACAGGAAGAGACCAGGAGGACCCGACTGAAATGAGCCCCTGTCCAAGCCTGCTCTGACCCTAAGACCTTCCTCCTCCGCCTCCCTCGGTGTAGCTGGGGCCACCACCAGGAGCGGCCTCCACTCCCCAACCCCAAAGTTCCCTGATCCTCCCGGGGAAATTGTGTTCCCAGGACCAGAGAGCTAATACTTCTTTCAGCAAGTAACATTTCTTTAATTATGTGAAATGAGTGAATATCCTTCCTCCGTCATAGTGCTGTTACCGCAGCCAACAGAGGTGAGGCAGAAGCACTGGTAGTACTCACCAAAGTCTCTTCTGGCTGCATATGGTAGATTCCTAGCACTTAGGAGGCCGAGGCAGGAGCATCACCACAAATTCAAGGCCAGCCTGGGCCACATCATGAGATCAAGTCCAGCCTAAACTACACAGCAAGACCCTGCCTCCAAAAACAAACAAATCCTTTTCTGTTTTTTGAAAATATGATTCTAGAAGCTCTGTCCTTGGAAAGATGTCTAAGATATACTGCTTGGTGGGGGAGAAATGTCACCAAGTGGTGTTTATGCAATTCTATCTTTGGAAAATAGATAAATGATAGGTTAGGATTTGTGTGGAAAAAGTCAAGGTTGGCAAAGTTCACGGAATTTCTGGGGTTTTCTCTGAGAGTGAGATTACCGGAAACACTTCCTTGTTGAGCGTTTTGAGTGGTTTTAAATGAATTATATTAATTTTGAAATACAGAAGTGACTAAAATTTGAAAGTGTGGTCTTGTGAGCACCTGTGCCCTCCTGTCTCCTAACTCCTGGCTCCACCACAGAAGCAGCAGATGCAGGGAAGTGAACAGGTTCGATATTTGTGACAGTACCTGCCTTGGGCCACGGTTTTCTCATCTAAGAAATGCGTGAAATAATTCCTGTCTCCTCTATTTCACGGCCCTGGCTCCCTTCACCTGTTACAAGCTCTTATCAGAGAAGGGACAACACGGGGCATCAAGCACGAGGCTCCAAGCACTCATGCAATGGTGGGACCACAGGAAGCACTAAAAATGGTAATGGCATCACTTAGTCAATAGCTGAGTTTTATACTGTACCATTTTAAATAAACTGAGATGAAACAAAGTACTTTATAGCCTGAAAACCTGACTATGATTGGCAGTAATGGGGATTGAACCAGGACTTTCACACTGAATTATACCACCAACCCCACCTCACACTTACTTTTTTTTTTTTTTTTTCCTTCTTGGGACAGGGTCTCAGTAAATTGTCCAGGATGGGCTTTAACTTTTGTTCCTTCTGCCTCAGTGTCCCAGGCACTGGTATTACAGGTGGGGGCCACCACACTAAGCCTGTCTGCTGCCCCTACCCCAAAGGCCACTTGGACCCAGGGATTCAAGAACACAGAAGAAATGACAAAACTGCTCTGAATACGCCATGGGCCAGAGAAGCTCTTGAGAGACCCACCAGGGAAGAGGATGCTCAGGGAGGGCCCCAGGGGCCAGTGGATGTGCTCGATACCGGAAGAAGCGAAGGCTGGTTTGGGAGCCTGGTGTAACTAAGGGCTTTAGTTTAACATTTTTCAAAGTGTGGATGGAAAGCCAAGTGTGGTGACACACACCTGTAATCCCAGCATGCTTGGAGGCTGGGGCAGGTGGACTGCAAATCCAGCCTGAGCAAGTTAGCAAAATCCTGTCTCAAAACATTGAAAAGGGCCAGGGATGTAGCTCAGTGTGGAAGCCCTCAGTGCATTCACTTGTACTGCAAAAAAGAATAACAAGCGAGTCAACGAGATAACAAAATAACTTCAAATGGATGCAAACACATTTTTTATTCTGGTGGTATATGTTTATTTTTATGAGTATCTTCTATTTATGGCAAATGTTACTGTTTAAATTTTACTGCAGTTATTTTGGGAAGGGGGTTGCTAGGACTGGAACCCAGTGCCTAAGCACAGCTCTCTACCATTGAGCCATAGCCCTGGCCTGATAATGTTCTTTTAGTAAATGACGAGAGCAAGTAAAGAAAAATACTGTGCCAGTGGTCTCGGGGTGGCTGGAATTCAGGAGGGGGCTGCCACCGCCTGGCATTGGCAAACACTGCTTCCACTGATTGTAGGTTTCCATGGGGAAAATTACCCCTATTATTAAAAATTAGTGTAAGTGCCAAGGAAGCGCCTTGGGGTGTAGTCTTTATCATCAGCTCCAAATATATGCACACGCAGCCCCCAGCACAGTGTTCATTAGCTGCACACGTGCGCAGCCGGCCCGGTGAGCCGCAGGCCGAGCGTATGAATAGCACATTTGTTACCTAGCCGTGTGCTCTACGGGGGCACGTGTAAAATACGCACCTTGGGCATAGTCAGGTTGCTGCTCTAGATGGCTCTTTATTCCCTGACACAATGTGCTGGGATATCTGAGCCCCGCTGCTGCAGATGAGGGTCACTTTTCAGAGGAGCTGCAGCACACACTCTCGGAGCCCTGGCCGTGGCAGTTTGAGCCTCTCAGGCTTCTTTGTAGGTTGGGGCCTGAATTAGATGCTGGGACGAGAGATATGGACCCACCCCGGGTTGCTGAGAAGCTTTGCAGAAGCAGCTTTTCTGCTCTGGGCCCAGTTGGACCACAGATCTCTAAACCCACGTGCAGCACATACTTCTTCAAACCCTGCAGCAACTCTACCAAGTCACACCCACAGGTGCCCGTGTCTCACACACCCACACCAGACACAGGAGTCCAACACTCTGGGCAAGAGCAGGGCAACCTGGGAAAGTCAGGCTGTCTCTGATCCTCGAGGCCTGTATCTGACAATACAGACAGTAACATCTCCCATGCCCATATGCACAGATCTGGAATTCATTACTTGTAAAGTGAAAAAAATTCTTGATATGAATATTATATTATAATTAATTGATCAAAAACCCAATGTGTACAATATAATCTAAATATTTTACAAGAATATTTGTCAGGCATGGTGGCTCACACCTATAATACTACCAGCTGGGAGGCTGAGACAGGAGGATTGCCATGCATTCAAGATCAGCGTTAGCTATACCGTAAGGCTATCCTGAAAACAGATCAAAGCTAGCAATGGACCCTACCAGATGTGGTGGTGTATACCTGTAATCCCAGTACTTGGGAAGCTAAGGCGGGCCTGGGCTACATAGTGAGTTCAAGGTCAACCTGAACTACACAGCGAGACCATGTCTCAAAAAACAACAAAAAAAACACCAAAAAGCAAAAAAAAAAAAAAACAAAAAAAACAACCCAACCTAACAATGGAAGCCAGGCATAGTGAGCACATCTGTAATCCTTGTTCTCTGGGAGGCAGAAATGGGAAAATCCAAAGTTTGAATCCAGTATAGGCAATTTAGTTTCAAAATAAAAGGGGCTGCAAATGTAACTCAGTGGAAGAGCTCCCCTGGGTTCTATTCCCAGCACCACCAAAAAATAAACAAACAAAACCTAACCTACACAGTTGGTTTGCGATAAAGAATAGTTTTTCCTCTTTGGTTTATATGACTTTTGTTTTGTGGTGCCAGGGATCAAACTTAGGACCTTGTGCTTGCCAGGCAGGTGCAGCACCACTGAGCGACATCCCGGCTCTTGTTTGTATGAATTTTTAAATGCACCTTTTATAAATATAAATTAAACCTACAAAAATGAGAACTTTCTACCTTGAGGGATGATGGGAAGGATCAGAAGAAAATATACACACAAAGAAGGCAGCACAGGGCCTGGCCAGGGAAGCTCTCGGTAAGTGGGTCCTGGGTTCACATTCCCAGAATTGAGAAAAAGAAAGAGAGAAAGACAGGGAGGGAGAGAAGGAGGGAAAAAGGGAGAGGAAGGGAAGGGGCGGGAGGAGGGAGCTGGGCGTAGGGCAGACACCACCAGTGAGCCCAGCACTCTGAGGGTGACGCAAGGTCACAAGTTGAGGCTTAGCCTCGGCAACCTGATGAATGAGCAAGACTTTGTCTCAAAACAAAAAATGAAAACACGCTGGGGATCCAGCTCAGTGTGAAGGTCCTGGATTCAATCCCCAGTATTAAAAGAGAGAGACAGAGACAGAGACAGAGAGAGACAGAAGGAGATAATCCCCAGATTAAATAAGCAGCAAGGGAAAAGGAGGCAAGGGGGGACAGGAGGAGAGGTAGGGGGAGAGCAGGCCCACTGCCTGCCACTGGCGGATATTCTGCCGACCGCACCCTCTCCGGGTGTCAGGACTGGACTGGGCTCGTGCTCAGCTCCGTGCACCCAGCCTACCTGCTGCTGTCGCTGTGAATGGCTCCAGGCGAATGGGCCCGGGCCAGGCCTGGTTAAACAAGTCAAACAGATCTTTCCCTACAGCCCTTCTCAGGGCCACGCTAACTCCAACAGGGAGATTTATAAGCAGTTTCTTATTCTATTTAATGATAAAATAATTTTCTTTCAAGAAGCATCTTAAGGGACTAGTGTTCTACAAAGACCGCACTTCAGGAAACCAGGATCCAATCAATGCAGCACTCCCATTTCAGAGACTGGTGAGACTGAGGCTGGAGAAAAGGATGGTGTGCAAAGTATGGGGGGCACAGCCACCACTCAGTTGGCAAATCTCGTGTATCGTGACCTCTCAACCCCTTCTGTAACCTTTGCCCCTGCACAACCCTATGGTCTCCTCTCTTTTCCACACCTACCTACATTTGGGCAGAAGTCAGAGCATGTGGGACAGCTCAGCAGAGGAGAGGCAAGTTCCTGGGAGCGCGGCCTGTGGGGCAGGGATTCCCAGCCCTAGGGACTGGCTCCCCACCAGAGTGGGAGACGGGGCTGCCCTGGGCCTGGCCGCTGCCCTCTCCTCTCTCGAAACCTCCCCAGGCTCCGTCCCATCTTTTGCTGCCTTTTGGGGGTAGAGGTGGAAGGGCCTCTGCTGCCCGTGGAGGCATTTGAAGTAGGAGGGCCCTGGGCAAGGCCCGAGCAGCCTCAGGGCCTCGTATGGGCAACCAGTACCCTGCCTGTGGCTTTCTGCATGGTGCTGGACAGACCTCAGTCCTCCTGAGTCTCAGTCCCCAGGGAAAGTGAGGGGCTGGACTAGATGTGTGCCCAGGACCCTACCACACCCTCAGTTGGGGGAGCGGGGCGCCTGCGCTCCAGGGAGCCATAGCTTCTTGTCCACCTTCTCTCTGGGCCAGGAATAAGCTGGGAGCCCTGCGGTGTTGCCGTTGGCTTTCAAACTAGGTTAGGCACACGGAGCCGCTAAACTCTAAGCCTCCACTCCCAGGCCCTTGCCGGCGTCCTCTAGGCCCTGCCCGCCGCCAGGACCCGCCCCACAGGGCACTCACCGAGGCTCCTCAGGCAATGTCACCCGGTCCTTCTCCCACGTAATGACAGGGGCTGGCAGCCCTTCAACGTGGCACTCGAAGCGAGCGGTCCCATTCTCCTCGACGGTCTGAGGCTCCGGGTGCAGAGAGAAGTCTGAGAGTGCTGAGGACGGGGACAGACAGACACAAAAAGAAGCAGACAGACGGACAGGGCGGGCACACAGGACATGGAGGGTGAGGGGCCACACGGAGACAGAACCACGAGGGACAAGAAGGGGAGACTGATGACTGGTCAGGCGCTGCCAGCAGCCCGGGCTCCAGGTCCCTGCCCAACACTGCCACGATATGCTCAGCAGCGAGACCCTGACATAAGTCCGTGTGGCCTGGCACCGACAGCCCAAAGGCCCAGGGCAACAGGACAGGCTCAGGGGCGGTGCAGCTCCTGGAGGAGGCGCCCATGTGTCCCTGACCTGTCGCAGCCTCTCTGGGCTTCCTCAGGGTGAATAACTCCAGACTCTGAACTCACAGGTGAGGAAAGCGTGCGGGCGTGTGTGGGGTGCGGAAGTAGCAGAAAGGGTGTTGAGCTGCAGAGGTGGGCCTTCTGAGGACAGGGCCCTGGGCAGGACAGAGGCAGGGAAGGGGGCCTGGGCTCCAAAGACAGCTCCCGTGCAAGCAGCTAACTGCAGACACCACCCAGAGCCCCAGAGGAGGGCACTCACTGGCAAGCCTGACCATCGCGGCCTGACTGGCCACCACTCCGAGGGGGCCGTGTGCCAGGCAGGAGTAGCTGCCTTCGATGGTCTCCACGGCCGCAAGGACTGCCTCATCACTGCCCTCCTGAGCAGGAGCAGGCGGTGGGGACAGCCGCAGGGAGCCATTGGGCAGCAGCTGCAGGTGGTCATGCTCCAGCAGGGGGTCCCCATCCTTTCTCCAGGTCACCTGGCTGGGGGGCCTGGCAGAGGCAGTGCTCAGACTACAGTTCAGCACCGCAGCCTGCTGTGGGCCCAGGATCACATGCAGCGGCCCCGAGGCGCAGCTCAGCTCCGCTGTAGTCTCCCCAGGTAATGGTAGCTCCCCTGTGTGGAAGAGGAAGCGTCAGGGAGGTAATCAATCACGGCCACAGCCTCTGCTCCTGAGCCACCACCCGGGACTGGCGTCAGTCGTGGAGAGGGGCCCACGCTGGACCCAGCTCCCCCGGCTCGCTGTCATCTCCGGCCACTGTGGACCTCTGCGCCCCTCCCCGGCCCAACTCCTTCATCCACAGAGACAGACCCAGTTGCGGAAGCGTTGGTCACGAAGCTAGCACTTCCCCCAAAGCTCTTCACCTGAGCAAAAAACGGACTCCTTGCTAGCAAGAGGAAAGCGAAGGTTCCAACGCCCGCCATCATGCGGGTAAACCTGGGAAATTCTCTGCCATGGGACAGATGCTAGTCATAAAATTCCACATACTGTGTGATCTCATTTCCACGAGATGCCCAGAAGTGGCAAATCCATCAGTACAGGAAAGGGCTCGATGGTTACCAGGGATGTGGACAGAGAATGGGGAGAGACTGAGGTTTTTCCTTGGGGTGATGGGGATGTCCTGGATGAGGGGCCAAGGCTACACCCTCCTGTCGATACATGAAAGTAAACACTGCCTGTGCTCTGTGCACGGTGCATTTGGTGATATGTAACTTCTACTCCATTTTTACAAGCCTGATTCCTTCCAAACAAGGCTGTCACTCGAATCAAATGAGATGCTGTGTGAGGAGAGGGTGGCACTGCCTGGGGGCACAGTATGTGGGCTCTGCGCTGTTCCATTCTCTGGAACCTAACAGCTAGCACTGACTATTATTATCAAGCCAAAAATATGTAAAATATGCCATAGGCTAGAAAGGAGCTGTAGCCAGGAACACTTAAAATGCATCATAGGGGAGTTGGACGGAGCTCAGAGGGACAGTACTTGCCTGGCCTGGGTGACACCCTGGGTTCCATCCCAGAACCACAACAAATAAAAATAAAATACGTATTATGAGTAGGAAAGTACATGTGTATGAATCACTGTCTTGCTCTCTTGCAACCTTACTTTGGTTTTTTGAGACAAGGTCTCCCTGTGTAGTTTAGGTTGGCTATGTAGCCCAGGCTGGCTTCAAACTCACAGGGATCCTTCTGCCTCAGCCCCCCAGGTGCTGGGATTACAGGTGTGTATCACCACACCCGGCTCCTGCCTCTGAGTCTCAGGGGCCAGGGTGAAGCTCGCTGGATTCAGAGCAAGCCCACAGCAGGCTCCAAATGCTCATTAAATTAGTATTATTTTTAGGTGACATGATTCTCTCTATATAAGATCCTCAAATCTCCACCTAGACACCTAATGACCAAATTCAATAGTGTCGCTGGATATACAGTCAACACAAAATCAATAGCAGGGCCTGGGGGAGGGGAGATGTAGCTCAGTGGTGCTGTACCTTCCAGGCAAGCACAAGGCCCTGAGTTCAATTCCACAAAAGAAAAGCAACAGGAAAGGCACTGTGGAGGATGGGAACGCCTGACTGCTCCCCCTCCAGCTGTCTGGCAAGCCTCTCAGCCTCAAGACTCAGTTTCCACAGGTGTAAAACGAAGCAGATACTCCTGGGCTTAGGAGAATCAAGGCGATGGAGGTCAGGGCTCTGGCCCAAGGACTGGGCAGCGCGCGTTCCTCAGTCGCTGCTGTCCACTGTGCGGCGGTGCAAACGCGGACTTGCTATCCTCCATCCCTGAGCCCCTGACTCAAACACAGGCTTCAGAGGGGCCAGCGGCCCGCAGCCGGCTTCCAAATGCCCACTGCCACCGCAGGAGGTTTGGGTTTCAGGAAGAAAAAGCCCCCACGAGAGGGTTCCGCGGGCCCTCTGGCGGGCTCCCCCACCCCCAAGCAGTCCATCCGGGGCTTGGAAAATCCCCTGCCGCGCTGAACAAACAGCGCGAACAGTTGGGGCCGGAGCAGCTGCTGGGTCTGTCAGCAACCTGGGCTGTGTGGGGCAGGCAGGACGCCGGCCAGAGGGGCCTGGGCTGGCGGGGGAGCCCGGAGGAGGCTCTGATTCCCTCTCTGAATATTCATGGGTCGGCAGATGTCTGGCTAAGCCACCTCCGAGGAGTTTGGAGCCCAGCAGGCCCAGAACAGGGAAAATGACAACCTCAGGGGTCCCCTCAGGGAGCGAGGGGCCCTGCCGGGAGCCCAGGGAACCCACATCGGTTGGTAGGGGCGAATCCAGTCACAATAGTGGGCACTTCCTTTTCTCCCTTCAGCCTCAGTCTCCCCAACCTGAAAATAAGGACTCTGCAGACTTCTGCAACATTGTCATCAAAATACTGGGAACATACACCCGAGGCTTCTCTAGCACACACATCAGAGCCATGTTTACTTTGATATTAATGTGGTTCCTCCACTGCCAAATCTTTTAGGTAAAGGGATGCTCTAGGAGCCAGGTATGGTTGTGCCAACCTGTAATCCCAATATTAGGGAGGCTGAGGCAAGAGGATCACCGTGAGTCTGACGCCTGGCCAGGCTACATAGTGAGTTCAAGGCCACCCTATGCTACATGGCAAGACTGTCTCACACACAAAAAAGGTGAGGCTCTAAGCAGGGCTTGGTAACTACTCCTTCTCAGCTACGCCCAGTCCAATGACCCCCAAAACTCCTCCTGCATTTGTGGCCTCTTTGGAGGAGGAGGGTGCCAACGGGCAGGTCTACAGCTTTCTGCCTGGGGGCTTCCCCTCCCACCACCCTTTTCCTTCAATCTTTTCAACAAGACTCTGGCAGAAACCCAGAGTTTCTGTGCCTGGGAGCCCAGGGCTATTTTCCCACCTCCTTTTCTAACAGATTTCACCCACTTACAGAATGAATTTGATTTAACGAGGCCAATTAGATGCTGCCAGAAAGGAGTTTCGCTGCAAGCCCCAGGGCAGCTCAGAGCCTCTTGCTCTTCAGTAGGATCAGTAGGTGAGATCCACCCTCCCATGAACTCTGAAGAAAGGGACACGGTGGGGGGACAGTAACTCCGAGACACCTTCATTAGGGCGAGAAGTTGACACAGACTTCAGTACTGTCACTTCCCAATTTCAAAGCCCAACAGATTCATGGCTTGTTTGTAGCCATGGGCAGCTCTGTGACATCACTCCTCTGTCCCACGGGACACAAGTCAGTGTCCCAGGACCTCAGCCACTTCCCTCATCACAGGCTAAGCCCCTTCCACCTGGGGCTTGGCCAGTCACCTGGACACAAGAAAGGACCAGACTCAGCGTGGGCTGAGGTGATGACAGCAACACATGTGGCTTGACCTGTGGGCCCCTGTTCCTATTTTCCTGAGACCCCAGCAAACCACTTCTGGGTCTGTGAAAGTGCCCTGTGTCCCGGATGCCACGCCCATGCCTTCAAAGGGCCCTCCCCTCCCACTGATGTGGACAGCTATCATTTAAGATTGCTGACTCCTTTCTCCACAACCAGGCAACAAACTTGGGATTACATCCTAGTCAGATTTCTAAGTTTTTAAAGCCTAGGACAATGCCGGGCTCAAAAAATACTCCTTGAATGGATGAAACATGTGGAGAACACTAAAAAAGATAGGACAGAGCCAGGGATTTAGCTCAGTGGTTCCAGCGCCGGCCTCGTAAGTGCAAGGACCCGGGTTTGATCCCGGGTAACCACATACAACAATGCTGAGTGTAGAGACTCATGACCATTAGCAATCAGAACTACATACCACAGTACCAGATGTGGTGGCTCACGCCTATAATCCCAACACTTGGGAGGCAGAGGCAGGAGGATTGCTGTGAGTTCAAGGCTGAGCTCAGGGCCAGGCTGAACTATAAAAGCAGACCCTGTCTCAAAAGAAAGATAAACTGGGTGGGAAATGAGTCCACTTGGGAGGCTGGCCTGGGCAACTTTTAAGACTCTCAAAATAAAATGTAAAAAGAGGTGAGAATGTAG
>PVIR01004938.1:5683-21074 GCA_004026965.1 Petromus typicus
GGTCTCGCTTTGTGGTTCAGGCTGGCCCTGAGCTCAGCCTCAAACTCACATCACAATCCTCCTGCCTCTGCCTCCCGAGTGCTGGGATTACAGGCGTGAGCCACCACGCCCGGCACTGCGGTATGTGGTACTGGTTGCTGCTGGGTGTGGGTCTCCACACCCAGTATTGTTATGTGGTTACCGGGGAATCGAACCCGGGCTCTTGCGCTTGCAAGACAGGCACCAGAACCACTGAGCTAACTCCCCGGCCCTGTTTTATTTTGTTTTTTGAGACAGAGTCTGGCTGTGTAGTTCAGACTGGCCTTGAACTCTCAATGACCCTTCTCCCTACCCTCCCAAGTCCAGAGGTCACAGGCCTGTGTCACCATGCCTAAGACTCAAAATTGTTTTTAATGTGAACTGTAGCGCTCATGCAAGGTTCTCCAGAGAAACAGAACCAATAGAATGTGTGCATGTGTGCAGTGTACGTGGGAGTGTGTGTTTATTTATTAGAGGGAATTTGCTCACTTGATTACAGAGACTGAGAAGTTCTGCAGTTGGCAAGTTGGAGGCGCAGCCTGAAAGTGGGCCTGCTGAAGACTCGGAACAGCTGTTACTTAGTCTGAGGCAGAGCCCGAAGACCAAGGTCCCATCTCAAACAGGGGAGCATGGAGAGTTCTGTCTTCCTCACTCTTCCTCTTCTATCCAGATCTTCAAAATCTGGACAAAGTCTCACACTTCAAGGATGACTCCCTTACTGGGTCTGTGATCTCGCCCGGAGCACCCTCACCGGTGGTGCCATTTGGTCAAGCTGATGTGTAAAACTAACCATCCTCTGTGAGGCTGAGGCTTGAAGAACAGGAATTCGAGCCCAATTTGGCAAATCAGCAATTTAGCAAGACTGTCCCAAAATAAGGACTCAAAAAGGATTGGGATATAGCTCGGTGTGGAGGTTCTGGGTCGATCCCCAGTACCACAAAATAAAAATAAATAAATAAATAAATAAATAAATAAATAAATAAATAAACAAATGTGAACCGCCGCAGGCTCACTCCTTGCTGACTCGGTACCCTCCATGTACCATATTTAATCTCTAACTAGAGACAGTAATGAGCTTGGGGTGGTGGCATATGCTTGTCACTTCAGCGGGGGGAGGCTGAGGCAGGAGACTAAAACGAGTGGTAGGGCACATAACAGGAACTTATCTCAAAAAACAAACAAAAACACTAAGAACAAAGACATAGTTCTAACATAATTATCCTGTGTACAATAATAATAATAATAATAAAAACCCACTCACTCCTTACCCTAAAGAGAAGGTAAAGTCCTTGGGTGATATTTACTCTTTTGATAACTTATAATTCAAATATTAGAATGTGAAATTAATAACATTCGTATACTGAATACTTAAGTACTGTATCAAGTTGATATATCTTAAGTCACTCGACAAAGGAATAAAAAAGCAGAGAAAACAAAGATATCTGCGAACCATGTATACACACAAACATCTTCACAAACAAAGCCAGGAGAGCAGTCCCCGGCCATGTGGTCACACCTGGTATTTATAGCCACCTTCTCACACTTCCTCTCCTGCACTCCCTTTAGTAAAACTTGTGGTTTCCCAGTGACCTTAGTCACAGGGCACAGTGATACTAAGATCTGTCTGAGGATACCTGTGCTCCCGGACACTCTTACCTCCATGGTGGGCTGCTGTCTCCATCTTTCTTTGGAGTAAGTTTCAGTCACCCTTGTCAATAGTGTAACGTGTGTGTGTGTGTGTGTGTGTGTGTGTGTGTGTGTGTGTGTGTGTGTATGTGTGTGTGTATGGTCCTGGGGACTGAACCCAGAGCCTTCTCACTCAGTCACATTCCCAGCCCTTTTTTATTTTTCATTTTGAGACAGAGTCTCACTAACTTGCTACATTGCCCAGTGCCCCGTTGGACTCAATTTTATTTTATTTTATTTTATTTTTTTAGGTTTTTTGAGACAGGGTCTCGCTTTGTGGTTCAGGCTGGCACTCAGCTCAGCCTCAAACTCACATCACAGCAATCCTCCTGCCTCTGCCTCCCGAGTGCTGGGATTACAGGCATGAGCCACCACGCCCGGCACTGAGGTATGTGGTACTGGCTGCTGCTGGGCGTGAGTCTCCACACCCAGTATCGTATGTGGTTATCGAGGATTGAACCTGGGTCCTTGCGCTTGCAAGACAGGCACCGGAACCACTGAGCTAACTCCCTGGTCCTTGGACTCAATTTTATAACTGGCCTCAGTCTCTCAAAGTGCCATAGCTGCTACCATTTCTGCCACACAGCCCCATACACACTCTTTTTGGCAGTGCTTGGGATAGAACCCAGTTTCACATCTACAGTAGGCAAATGCTCTACCACCGAGCTACATCCAAGCCCTGTAACCCTCAAATCTCCTTTTTAGCCTGTAGGTTCAGAGATATGAGCCCAAGAAGCAGCCAGGAAGAAGTCGCGGTTTCCGGTTCTATGGAATCCTTGCTGTATCGCCTGGGAAATAAGGTCCAGCTCTGTAGTCCAGGTTGCACTTGAATTCACTATCCTGCCTCAGCTTCTAGACGCCATGATTACAAGGATGCACTACTGTGGAGTTAAGACCTTTAGGTCTGAAAAGCCTGAGGTCCGGGGGAACAGGAAACCAAAAGTTGGCTAGTGGATCACTGGTTAAGGACACATAGGTTAGAGACGACTTCAGGCGGTCCTGCCTGGGCCCCGCAGGGCATTGCCAACCAGCCTCTTGAGCTCCGCTTCCAAAGGTCATGCTATTGTCTCCTCCAGGTAGCCTGTTCAGATTGGCGAGGAGCAGGGTCCAGCCAAGGAGCGTCATCAGCATCTCTCTGCTATGAAGGGAATTCCTTGATCGGGGGTGATACTGTGTGGGACACCATGACAGGGCGTGAGACATCCTGGAAGTCACGCATGGTAGTTTTGGCAGAAACATCCTGTGCAGGAAAAGCAAATCCGGGTTTGCTCTTTCTCGTGTTTACTTGCCATTTGGATATTCTCTTTCGTGGCGTTTGTTACATATTTTTTTTACACTAGGTTGTCTGTCTTTTATTGATTTATAGTACTTAGTTTTACTTTTTTAAAATCATTGTATACATTCCAAATTTCTTTTCCTAGCCTGTGGCTTAACTTTTCACTGTCCTTTCTTTTTTAAAAAAAATTTAATTTACACAAATACACTGGTGCCAGGTGTAATCCTAGCATTTGGAGAGGCTGAAGCAAGAGGATTGCAAGTTTGAGCCGAGCCTGAGCAACTTACTGAGTCTATTTTTCAAAATAAAAAATGTTTTTAAAAGGTTAAGGTTGTTCCTCAGTGCCAAGGCCCAGAGTTCAATCCCCAGTACTAAACAAAATTTAATTTAAAAAATTTACCAGGCATGGTGGTGAACTTCCAGCTTCCCCTTGAATTTCCAGCAGCTCAAGAGAAGAAAGTTTTTAAACTCAAAGCCAGCCTGGGCTGCACAGTGAGTTTGAGGAGAGCCTGAGCTACACGGCGAGATTGCCTCAAGAGACAAAAACAAATAAAAATGTATTCATACACCATAATACCCAATCTTTTCCTTTTAACTTTTATTTTTTTCCAGCGCTAGGTATTGTAAGTACTCTACCACCAAGCTATGATCCCAACTTTTGTTTTCTTGGATACTGTTTATTTTTCTTTTGAAGAGCATTATGCCTTTATTCCTTGTTTTGCCAGTCAGGCAGGTGAATAGTTTGCTTTTGGTGATCAGTCACTTTTTTTTCCTTTCTATTTTTTTAAAATAAGGCCTTTTGTGTAGCCCAGCCTGGTCTTTAAGTCATAGCAATCCTCCTGTCTCAGCTTCTTGAATACTGACATTATAGGTTTTAAAAAAATTGTTCACAAGACTTCTCATCCTCATGAAGATGGAGTTCCTACCTTTTTTTTTTTTTTTTTGACAGAATCTTGCTATGTAGTTCAGGTTGGCCTTGAACTCACTATGTAACCTCGACTGGCTTCAAACTAAGAGTGAGTCTCCTGTCTTGGCCTCCTGATTCCTGATATTATACACATACATCACCTTGCTTGGTTTCCTTTGAGTTTTTATGTAATTTCATAGATCAGCTTGTTGATGGTGTTGCAGTGACTTCAGATAAATTTGGAGGGAATCATATTTTGATGTTTTCCATTTCCTAAACGTGTTATATCCCTCTCTATTTAAATCTTCCTTTATTTCTCTCTCTCTTTTTTTTTTTTTTTTTTTTTTGAGACAGGGTCTCACTTTGTGGTTCAGGCTGGCCCTGAGCTCAGCCTCCAACTCACATCACAGCAATCCCCCTGCCTCTGCTTCCCGAGTGCTGGGATTACAAGCGTGAGCCACCACGCCTGGCACTGTAGTATGTGGTGCTGATTGCTGCTGGGTGTGAGTCTCCACACCAGTATTGTATGTGGTTGCTGGGGAATCGAACCTGGGCCCTTGTGCTTGTAAGACAGGCACAGAACCACTGAGCTAACTCCCTGGCCCTTCCTTCATTTCTCTTAACACTTGATATATATGATATTTCTGGTAGATGTCTTAAACATATTTTGTTAAAATTACTTAGATATTTGATACCTTTACTCATTGTAAATGGAATCTTTTCAAAGATTTCCTGTTTGTCTAGCATATAAACATGAAGACTGTCTTTAAAAGAACCTCCAAACCAGAAAAACCTCAGCAGCTTTATTGCAATATAATTCTAATTTTAAATGTACAACTAGATATTTTTAGTGTATTCACAGAGTGATACAGCCTTCACCACAATCAATTTTAGGATATTTTCATTATCCCATAAAGAAGCCACAACACCTCTCATTTGTAGGATGTTTTTTATATTTTTCTGTTTTCTTGGAAGGTTTAGAATCATAGATTCAGTTAAAAGTATTTGCTTCCATCATGGCTAGGCCCAAATGCCCACATTTCAGGCTCAGCCCTTCACAGGGACTCCATGTCACCGAATTGGTGCTGACTGGGGCGCTGCAGGGGCCCAGGTCGGCCCACTCCGCGGCTGAGCCCAGCATCTGAGCTCCAGGCCAGAGTCGAGGATTTGAACCGATGAATGGATCCTTGTTTCCAGAGTGCGGAAGGATCCCTTCCCTACTTGTCAGGGTTGGAGTGGCCAAATGGGACAAGTCTTCGAAAGCTCTCTGAAGACTGGAAGGGCTTACCGAGCATCATTGTGGAGGGGCTGGGAGGAAGCAGAGGAACTGAGGGAAATAGTAAATATAGATACAAAATCCTGCACAGCAACAGCTGCGCCAGTGAGCGCTCATTGTGTGCTAAGCACTGGATGAAGCGCGGGGTGTGTGCGCCTTACCTCATGGGTAAGTGAAGTAAGTGCTGTTCTTATTTTTATTTTACAGATGAGAAAAGCGCTGCTGAGAGAAGTTCACGCAAGGTTTATGGCTCCTTCATGATGGCCTGTGGGGAGGAGGCCGGTGGACTGAGGGCCACGAGTGGACTGGCCACGGCCTGTCAAGGAGTCTGACCCTCTGTGCAGGGTCCTCTCACTCGACAGCCTTCATAAAGTGCACCCTCGGCCCTGAGGACTGCCCCCATTCTGCGACCGGCTTCCCCTTCGCCCTCGCGCATCTCTCTGCGCCCCCTCCCTGAAATCCTGGTTCTTCTCACAGCTTCACAAATCAGGTCTGGGATGGATGCAGAGCGCCCGTTTCCATGGTGATGTGGGGGTTGGCACACCGCAGCCCAGTGTAGGCGATGCAGAGAATTGGCTCAGGATCCAAAGGTGCGGGCAGTAGCCGGGCTCAGGGGAAGAGATCGATAAGAAAGCCAAGCCTGAAGGACGAGACCTCCCGGAGCTCCAGAGGAGCCTCCGTCCGCCCCCGCCACGCCCCTGCGTCGCTGAACTCATCCCGGAGCAGAAGGCGGGAGCCCCGGGAAAGGCGCGCAGGGCCTCCAGAGCAGAAGCTTCAGCCCCGACTGTTTGAAGACAAAGCCTCAGAGCCGAGGAAAGACGGCCCAGGGCGCGACGTCCCCTCGCCTCGCTCCCTCTGCTCGGCGGGACCCCGGCCACCGCCTTCCGGAGCCCTGGCTCTCGGCACCCGCTGAAGTGGAGCCGACCGGCCAGCAGGGGGCAGTGTCCCTCGTCCCAGCTTCTGCAGGACTCCTTCCGGCTCCCACCCCCTGTTTTCGCCCGGGCTATTTTCAGCAGGCTGCAAAGGCGCAGTAGGTGGATTTCAGGGCAGAAGATGGGTTCAGCCTGGGAGCCACTGAGCTCTGGTCACAAGCTGTGGGCTACACTGAGGGCATTTAAGGCTGCCCGGTCAGGGGCTGAAGCAAGCAGCACTTCAACTTCTCCTAGCAAAGACTTCCTCTGAGATTTTTCTCCATGCCCTGAGAAGAGTAACAACATCCTAACCCTGAGGAGGAGACTCATTCATTCATCATCCAATAACTGTTTACTGAGTATCAATTAGTATATTCACGGATGGACACATCCAATCAAAGCACGTTTTATGGAAATGGCTCATAACCATTGGGGGGCGGGTGTCTCATATCTTTTGAGATTTTGATAAAATAGACTGTCTCCCAGAGAGAATACATTATAATACAAACGTTTTCAAGGATTTTGGGAGCTTCATGAGTCCCCTGGAACCTCACAGACTCCAGACCTAAGTTCCCCCAGTGTGTGTGTGTGTGTGTGTGTGTGGTGTGTGTGTGTGTGTGTGTGGTGTGTGTGTGTGTGTGTGTGTGTGTGTGTGTGACAAACGCTAGGCAATTGCTCCCAGCCCCTCCCTGTCTGTTTTGTACTGGTCCCGTGCTGAGCGCTGCAGACAGCTGCAAATGAGATGGGGTGATCCTGCCCTGACTGATCTCCACAGAGCAGCGGGAGGCACAGACAACACAGTGGAGAAACGCAGGTGTGGGAGACCTCAAAGGAGGGCACCTCCCCACCAGCCAGCGCCTCAAAGGGCTTTCTGGAGCAAGTGATGGGAAATCAAGGCCTGAGGAGGCTGGAAGAGGACCTGGGAGAAGCACCTTGGGCTGGGAGGGAAACACTGGTAAAGGCCCCTTCGAGTGAGCCCGGTGGCCCAATAGCCAGCTGTGTGGCTGAGTGCAGAGAAGCCAGGGGAAGAGCCACCTTGCGTAACCCTGGCATGCAGCAGAGGCCGGGAGACAGCTGCTGCCCTCAAGGACAGGGATAGTAAGGGGCAGAGAGGTATGATGAGTCCTCGACACTCCACTAAAGGGAGATGCTGAAGAGCCCGGCTAGGGGTCATACGCAGAGGCAGCTCCTTAAGAAGTAAGAGCAGGTGGTGCTCAGCTGTTATCCCAGCAGCTCAGGGAGCTGAAGCAGGAGGATCACAAGTTCCAGCCTTGCCTGGGAAATTTAGTCAGACCCGACTCAAACAAAATAGGCTGTCGATGTAGTTCAGTGGCACATCGGCCTGGGTTTAATTCCCAGTACCACAGTGAGTGTAGGGATGGGGGAGGAGGTCAGGGTGTTTCTGCAGCACAGAAACTCCCATAGAAGCCTACAAGGTGGAGCCCCTCATCCATAGCATCTCTGGAGATCTTTTTTTACCCACAGTTTTCCAGTCGTGCTGCGCTTCCCTGGCCCACGGCTGGATCTCTTGTGCCTGCCTTGTTCTGAACACACCCTCCTCCTGTACACAGACCTGGCCCCTCCTCACCCTCCACGTTGCTGCCTCGGTGAGACGCCCTCTCAGATCCAGGCTAAATAAGATCCCCTCTGAGAGTCCCCACAGGAGCTCCCTACCATGCAGCCCCTCTGTAGTCTGTGTCGCCATTACAGTTTCTGTCTTCAGTTATATTCATTTATTTTGGATGAGGCTGTCCCAGTTGACTGTAGATTCCAAGGGGGCAAGGACTTTTTCTCTGTTTCTGGTGTAGTCTGTAGTCCAGATCACTTTGCTACGTGGGTCTAAGAATTTAGAGGGCTTTTGGTCCTGGGAGGCGCTCATCTCCCTTCTGGAATACTCTCGGTCGCAGAGAACTCGCTGCTTCTCCAAGAGGCCCAGTCCATATTTCGAAGAGGTTTTAATAGGAAACGCTTCCTTTACTGAAGAAATCTCTGATGCCCAGTCTCTTTGTGGTCCTGATTTGGCCCAGAGGCGCTTCAGCCTTCACACTTGCAGACAGCCCTCTTGCTCATCTCCTCCGTCCTCCAGCCAGCTCTGCTCCAGCTGCGCGGTTCTCAAGGCTTGGTTCCTTAGTCTTTCTTTACCCAGGTCTGACTCTGCAGGAATTGCTCCCTTGGATCAGCACCCATCTTTATCTTTTATTTTCACCCCTGACCCCAGCACTGCAAGGGATAGAAAACAGCCAAAAATGAGGATCAGAGGGAGGAGAAATGAGGAAAGAAAGTGCTTTCTCTGGAGCACTAGAACCAGATGTACTTCTCTAGGGAACAGTTTCATTAATGATGGCCGGGGCCCTAGGCTAGTCCTGAACTAGATGTACCACCGGGGGCCACATTCTGGGTCAAGTGGTCTTTCTGGATCCATTTAATGCTTTTTTTTTTCCTTGTGGGAAAAATGTATTTTGGGGGGGGGCCGGGGAGTTAGCTCAGTGGTTCCGGCGCCTGTCTTGCAAGCGCAAGGGCCCGGGTTCGATTCCCCGGTAACCACATAACAATGCTGGGTGTGGAGACCCACACCCAGCAGCAACCAGTACCACATACCACAGTGCCGGGCGTGGTGGCTCACGCCTATAATCCCAGCACTCGGGAGGCAGAGACAGGAGGATTGTGATGTGAGTTTGAGGCTGAGCTCAGGGCCAGCCTGAACCACAAAGCGAGACCCTGTCTCAAAAAAACCTAAAAAAAAAATATATATATATTTTGGTTCCGAACAACCAAGTTATACATAAACCCTGTAAATAACCAGCTTATAAATTGGGCTCTTCTTCTGTCGAAGTATTTAGGTAACGCTGAGTGGGAGAAGGAGGTGTAAGAACAGAGTGGGCTTGCTCAGAAAAGTTTCCAAGAAGCTTTTGAAGCAAAGATAGGAAGAATCAGACAAACCTAGGTTTAAATCCTCACTCTGCCACTTACTGGCTGGAATCCTGGCCTGAAGTACCTAATTCCCTTAGATTTCACTCTCTTGTAAAAAGACCTTCATTTCTGCTTCCCAGAGTTACAGGGGACATAAGTGACAGGCTATGCTGCCTTTGGAAGAGTGTCTGGCATGAACTTGGTATCATCATCCTTATAAAAGTGGCCTTTCCGCTCCATGTGACCTAGCACACCCGTGGGCTGCCAAAGTCCCAGAAGCATGGGTGGCGGTCGAAGAGCAGCTCCTTGTCTTACAGGAGACCCTCCAGGGGATGGAGACCGAAAGAGGCTCCCACGGAGAGACAGGGGACAGAGGAATGGTGGGGGCTGAGAGCTCCCGAGGGCCAGAGCTCCTGTAGAGGTGCATGTCTGTCACGTGTGCCCATGGTGTGGGCACAGTCACCACTGGGCAGACTGTCCTTGGGACTCTGGAGAGGTCCCTTCCTTCTGGGCTCCGGTACTCAGGACCCTGCAGTCCCAGACCTTATCGCTGATCTGTCTGCCCTCTGGCCTCTTCCCTTTGTTTACTAACTTGGCTGGCTTTCTCCAGGGAACAAAGGAGGTGTTCAGTTCCTGGCTCCAGCTTCCCAACCCCCATTCCTTTCCCCTTTTCCAGGAGAGTTACCCCAGCTCCTCAGGGCCCCTTCCCACACTTGTGGCTGCAGGGAAGGCGGGGCTGTTTGGCTGGCACCCCATCCTTGTCCCCAATGAGGCCTCTGAAGCTTTACTTGTTGAAGCTGGAGACAGCTCCTCTCCCCATTGTCTGCCCGGGATTTGGAAGCTCTTGTTTCCATAGTAACCCCTGGGCATTTAATTAAGGGAGGAGGCCTTCATCTCTCCTAGGCTGGGCAGTTCCAAATCTCACCCAGAAAAGGATACCCTGAGGAGGCGAGGGAAAAGTGTCCTCCTCCAGCATGGCACTATTCAGACTTCTCCTCAGAGTCCAGTGTGGTTTTCTTCCCACCCCCACCCCCCACCTCTGTATCCTTGCTTCACCCTGCAGTAGGCTGGTGGACCCACACCCAGCCCAGGAGGGTGAAGCCCCCTGTCCTGGGAGAGGAGAGGTTGCAAGCTGTGCCCCTGCAGACACTGTTGATTTAATTACTAACTGTGGGGCTGGAGGTACAGGTGAGACCTGAGGTCCACTCTACTTTCCTTACTATAAAATGGGTTTAGGGGCTTTTTGATACCCCTCTGAGGTTCAATATAAAATGTGTATGCATTGATTATAATTTTTTCCTGGGTAGTGAGTAAATGCATTTAAGGCAGGACGATACTGTTCCACGTGATTGGAGTCTGATGAGCACGTGTAAAGGGTTCTTGTGGTGGGGGCGATCATCACTGCCGAGAGTGGGCTACACAGGACCCCACACTTTCCTACCCCACACCCACAGCCCGCAGAGATGAGGACTCGTCCCCTGGCCCTGCCCTGCCCCCTGGTTCCCGCTGCCCCGCCTAGGCTGCTGGAAAGCGTCCCTCTGATGGGAAGACCTGCGGCTTGGAGAGCTTTGTTGCCTCGTCATGGGCTGGAATTTCCAAGCTCAGATCATTGAGTTATCCCAGTTCCTGAAATTCCTGTCTCAAATTTCTCAGCCGTGGCGGTGACCACTTTTCCCTGTTTCTGGTCAGAGGTGTGTGTGTGTGTGTGTGTGTGTGTGTGTGTGTGTGTGTGTGTTTCCTTTTCTCTATATTTTTAGACTTTGAAAAAACAAACACGGTTCACACACGAGCACCTTCCTGATCCTTTGGCTCTCCACAGGAATGGACGCCGGGCACTTCTTCCCTGGCTATTCTTTAACCCACTGGCCCCCACCACGCACTCTCCCCTTCTGCTGAGAATTCCCAGACTTACTCCACCTACCTCCCATCACGGCTCCCCGCTGCCCTGACCGCTGACATGTGTCACTTGTCTCGCTGTCCTGAACTTGTACGTCTGGGGTTTTTATCCTTTATCTCTGCTAAAAGCTCCCTTCACTGGGCCATTTCTCCCACGCTGTTCCTGTGGTCTTGGCTTGTTCCATAGTGACAGCACTCTGATTCAGAGGAGGAGATGTGGCATCGAACTCATTTAGGACCCTGCACCCCTAGTCGTGTTCTGCTGCTCATCAGTAGGATAGTACTGAACAAAGAGAGCTGCAGAGTTTGAAGACAGGCAGAGAATACTCTGTGTAGTGTCGTACAGGGGCAAAGGCCTCAAGAATGGAATTCGGGTCTGGGGATTCAGCTCAGTGGTTTCAGCGTCTGCCCAGCAAGTACAAGGTCCTGAGTTTGATCTCTGGTATAGCACACCACAATGCCGGGCAGGGTGGCTCACACCTGTAATCCTGGCACTCGGCAGACAGAGGTAGGAGGATTGCTGTGAGTTCCAGGCTTGCCTGTGCTACGTAGTGAGTTCAGGGCCAGCCTGAACTACAAAGCAAGACTGTCTCAAAAAAAACCAAAACCAAAACAACAAAAAAAAAGAAAAAGAAAAAGAAAACGGTAGGGACCTAGCTCAGTGGTAAAGCGCTTGTCTGGCACACCTGAAGCCTGTGTTTGATCTCCAGCACTATAAGAAAGGGAATGTAAAAGCAAGGTGTGGTGCCGGGCGTGGTGGCTCACGCCTGTAATCCCAGCATTTGGGAGGCAGAGGCAGGAGGATTGCTGTGATGTGAGTTGGAGTCTGAGCTCAGGGCCAGCCTGAACTACAAAGTGAGACCTTGTCTCAAAAAAAAAAAAGCAAGGTGTGGTGGCTCACACTAGTATTCCCAGTTATTCCGGAGGCTGAGGCAGGGGGACCGCAAGTTTGGGACCACTCTGGGCAATTTAACAACAATCTATCTCTGTTTTGTTTTTTACAAATGGGCTGAGCATATAGCACAGTGGCAGAGCTCTGCTCTGGTTTGTGTCAGGTCCTGGACTCAATCCTAAGAATAACCAGAAAAAAATAAGTTTAGGGCTCTCTGTGACAATTCTGCTTGTTCTTCTTCAGGGACCTCCTGCAAGGGATTAGGGAGACTGAGTCGGCCATGAGAGGAACACCCATCTGTGGATGAAGCCCTGGCTCTGGAAATTCAGTCCTTGCTGAGGAAACAGGACCCTAGAGGTTGTGGCCCCCCTAGCAGGTGGTAGTTTAAGGTCACAAGTCAGGAAGTCCCGAAGCTTGGAGCCAGACCGCAGCCTGCAGATCCAGAGTCCACCAGCCTGCACACTTCGCTCAGAGGCCAAGAGCCCCGAGGCTCAGGTGGGAGGAGGCAGCTGGGAAGTCCGGGTTTGCTTTAGACTCACAATCCCCTGGACGGCTTCCTGGAGACATGCTGGAAAGTCAGGAGGTAATGCAAATTAATGGTATTTCCATGGGAGACTGAGAAAGCTGAGAGAGAGAGTAAGCGATTTGCCCAGGGTCACACAACTAACCAGGTAGGGCTGGGATTCAGGCTGGGGGTAGGGGCTCCAGCCCCTGAAGTTCTCAACCTGTGCTGCCCTGCCTGTGTCAGACGTGGCTCTGAGCTGGGTCCACTGCCTCTGAGTGGACTGTGTTGTAGTGATCTATAACGACCTCTCCTACCCTCTGAGCCTGAGGTTCGAGGAAGACAAGGCAGGTAGAGGAGTCAGCATACAGGAAGTAGACCAGCATAGTCTTAGTTACGTCCACTGGCCCCAGTTCTGCCTTTCAGTTTGTCTCTGCCAGGGTGTATGTCCACAGCTGCTACACGGGATTGTAGGTAAACAGCCTGCCCCTAACTCTGGAGCCCCAGCTCTGATGTGTCCTGGAAAACTGGACTGATGAGTGGAGCTGGAGGGGACCACGCCCTTGTCCAGCTCTGCACATTGTCGGGAAGCCAAGGCCCAAACTGAGCGGAAGTCCGGACCAAGTTTCTTCCCTCCAGCCATGTCACTGCGCCCAAGGGCTTGGGACTCTGATCCTGGCACAACACTGAGCAGGGAAGACAATCAACAAAAAATAAGTAAACAAAAACAGTTAAACCAGGAAAACAGTGATAAAGGCTGTTCTGAGCACATGGCAGAGAAGAATCAGGCAGCTATTTTAGTTTGGGCAACTGCTCTGGGCAGGTGACATGGACCTTTGTTCTAAAGAATAAACTGGCTCCATTTGGGACACTCAAGGAGAAGACACTTCTGGCAGAGGGAACAGGCAGTGAAAAGGCACAGAGTACACATTCGTGGGCTCGCCAGAGCTGTGTGGAGAGGGAAGTCAATTCTCCAGTAAGTCCTGACAAACATTCTTTTGAACGGAGTAGAAAATATCAGAGTGAGCTGGGAATGTAGCTCAGTGGTTCCAGCACCTGCCTCACAAGCACAAGGCCCCACATTCAATCCCTGGTACCCACTCCAAAAGAAAATCAGAGTGTATCGTGCCTAGTAAATGTTTCAGGAAATAGGGAGATACATAGAAACAGGATACACTGTGATATATGCATATCCCTCTACCTATATATTTTTAAATTCTCTTTTGTTTTATATCTGTATATTTATGTCTGTTGTGTGTGTTTATCTACTGTAAATGTGTTGCAATATATGTCTTTTGGAGGGATTGAATCACCCGCTTCACAAATTCGGCAAGTACCCTGCCACTGAGCTACATCCTCATCTCTTTTTTTTTTTTTTTTTAGGTTTTTTTTTTTTTTTGAGACAGGGTCTCGCTTTTGTGGTTCAGGCTGGCCCCGAGCTCAGCCTCAAACTCACATCACAATCCTCCTGCCTCTGCCTCCCGAGTGCTGGGATTACAGGCGTGAGCCACCACGCCCGGCATTGTGGTATGTGGTACTGGTTGCTGCTGGCTGTGGGTCTCCACACCCAGTATTGTTATGTGGTTACCGGGGAATCGAACCCGGGCCCTTGCGCTTGCAAGACAGGCGCTGGAACCACTGAGCTAACTCCCCGGCCCCCTCATCTCTTTGAATTTATTTTGTTTGCTTTGAAGCAGGATCTCACTATGTTGTTCAAGCTTACCTCAGACTCTCAATTCTTTCCTGAGCCTTCCCAGTAGCTAGGACTATAGTGTGTGTCATCAGGCACTGAGAATATGTATTGTTGACGATGACAGAAATATCTGAAACCTATTACTGAAGGAATGAGAATCCTGAGACACAAAGAAATGGCAAATGTCTGGGTTGATATGCCAAATTAGTGATCTGGTGATTATAAATTGTATATATATATATATATGGAAATATCACATTGTGCCTCCTATGTACACTTACTATATGTCAACTAAGAATAAAAATATAAAACAGTATCCACATGCAGTGGCTTGTCCCCTTAAATACTTGGGAGGCTGAGGCAAGATGACTGCAAGTTTGAGTCAGGCCTGGGCAATTTAACAAGACCTTCTCCCAATAAAATTTAAAAAAGGTGTGTGGCTATAGTTTGGTGATATAGCAGTGACCTTGCATATATAAAAAGCCCTGGGTCCAAGCACCAGTACTAGGGAAGTATATATATATATACACACACACACATATACACATACATATATGTGTGTGTATGTATATATATATGTGTGTGTGTATATATATATGTGCATATATATATGTGCATATATATGTGTGTGTGTATATATATATATATATATATATATATATATATATATATATATATATACATCTCCATGAGTTCTGAGTCAGTCTGGACAACATAGCGAAAACCTTAGAAAATAAACAAGTAGCCCTGTGGGGTGGCACAAATCTGTCATCCCAGTACTCTGGGAGGCTGAGCTGGGAGGATCACAAGTTCAAGACCAGTTTAGGCAGTTCAGTTATTTAGCAAAATCCTGTCTCAAAAAAAAAAAAGGACTGGGGAGGTAGCTTAGTGTAAAGGCCATGGGTTCCTTGCCCAGTACCACAAAAAATAAAAAACCTTCAAAAAAAATTGAAATGAAACTTTACAAAAGTTGATGTGGCTGGAGTGTAGCAGAAAGGGGAAGAATCACAGGAAATGAGGGTAGACTGGGCCGGGGCAGGTCGTATGTGGCGCTGTGAACCAGGATAGGATGTTGGATTGGGGGCTCAATACTGGGGACTAGACCCAGACATCACCGGGTTACATCTCTGGCTCTTTCATAACTTTTATTTTGAGTTTAGAATTTCACTAAATTGCCCATGTTGTCCTTGAACTTCATCAGCCTCCAGGGTAGCTATTAGTGGAGGCACGGGTCACTACATCAGGCAGAAAGCTAGATTTATTCAAAGTGGACCTGACCCCATGGAAGACCTTAAGTTGAGGATGGATGCCATCTATCTAGTTATTTGTTTTGTTTTGTTTTTTCCCCTGGTATTAGAGATGGAACTCTGAACCTTGTGCTCTCAAGCAGCCACTTGAACTACGTCCCTGGCTCCTGGCTTTGC